>CM062294.1:157346095-157474377 GCA_031216915.1 Pictodentalium vernedei
CATTTTAGAGTTTATCATTTAGTTTATTTTCCAAGACCAGGAAGCATACATTTCAATTGCAAAAAAGCCATTAAATGGGATTTCCCCTTGGGTGTTTAAATTATAAATGCAATTGTCAAATACTAAAAATATTTGATACGGCAATCAATGAGCATTTTATAAGACATGACAAGTCAATGAAGTCATTGAATTTGTTCTGAGAGGAAAAATATTTGGTGAGGCCAAAACAAAACCCTTAAATCTCATTAACCCTTTACCCAACATGAAAAGCAGACCACACTTGCAAAAAAAAATTCTTGAATAACTAATTTATTTCATTTGTTTTCATTTGTCGTCTCAAAAACACAGGTTATGACCCCTCATTGGAACGAGCTCATTCCAACGAGGGGTCATAACTTATGTTTTTGAGACAAAAAATGAAAAAATAATGAAAATTAATTGGCAATTTTGGAGAATAACGTTGGCCGGTTTTGACCATTATATTGGGTAAAGGGTTAACTAGTTAAAAGTAAAGGGGTGGGTGGAGGGTGGGACGATAAGCCACTAATTCAAAGCAAATTGGCTTTGATATTGCTTCTGTGTGAAAGAGTATGTAATAAAAATAGTGAGGTGTTATGCAGCAGAAGCAATGTAGAATTGTTAAACCTGTAATTGCCAACAAATTTTTAGAAAAGGAGAGATTGTGAATAAATGAACCAAGCTGCTAAACAGGAAGAAAGAAAATTTTTGACACGCACAACATGTCATCTCTAAATGAAATATAGTAATGACTTTGCATGTATTACAATGACTGACCACTGTCAATTGTTACAATCTCCACCACAAAGGCTAACTGAGTGGTAACTTCGTATTACCTGTAATGTCCTGTATTTTAAACATTGCCAAATTACTGTCGGAATAAAAATCTGTAAATGAGAAACAATAGACAGCTACGTGTGTTGTCTGTTAGTTCTCACTTTCAAATTAATTTATTCAATTGAAAGAGGTTTCATACTGGGGATCAAATATCAACTCCTTTCCCAATGAATTTGAGCAAGAAAATTCCTAGTTGCAGTCAAATCTTTAGTCAAGATTTACCAATTTGGGTTACCAGAAGAACAAATTCTATAGAAAACAAAAATGGAAAGAATTCCCTATGAATCAGTGACAATGAACTGCTGTTAGAATTTCCCTAGCAAGTTACTGATGTCCTGACCATACTGTTCATTAAACAGTTGAAAAGTTTTCTTACACCCTTCAAAGGCAAACGGTGGCCCAGTATTCCCACTCACCTCATTAAAGTCTTGTAATTACCAGGGACTATTCTAGGTAGCAAATATATGCTCCTTTCGCCAGAAAAATTGACCCAATTTTCCTGAATTTTAGCTTTCCCAATGCTGTTCTTTTGAGGGGTAGTGAAGAACTTAAAGTGGGATATACTCTTAATCAAGAACGTTTTTATTGGCAGAGTGTCAAAGGTCAATTTTACTATATGGTTCTGTTAATATAATTTATCTCCGCCAACATGTATGGTAGATGGAGATTTAATACCTGGATGTCGGTTTTTAAACACCGAGCCACAGACGAGGTGTTTAAGTTAGACATCCAGTATTAAATCTCCATATACCATACATGTTGACGGAGATAACATTTTTGTCCTGTTTGAAACACAATAGAAACATAGTGGAGAAAATTTGTGGACGCGTTTCTCGCGCTCCGTAAAAAGTTGGACGAAATTCGTGAATAAATGTTTTGTTTTTACAAATGCAGAAGACAACAGATAGAGTTTCATCCCTTGGGTCATTAAGGAAACGAGTAAACAGTATTTTGTTAACATATCTTCCCCCAAGCAAGTTCCAATGTGTTCTATCTGCCTACTGGCACATAGAACACATTGGAACTCAGGGGACGATATTTGCTCTTATTTTATTTTTCTCAAGTTGTTTCATTTAATTATTTGACTATTTAATTTATAACGACAAAATATGATAGAACTGCCGGTAATCTGATATATTTGTGACTATTTTCAGGTTTTTGGGTTCGATTTTTATAACAAGGCGAGCGGAAGCGAAACGCTTCCATTTATACCATATACCCCCGATGTTTCGCATGCGCTTAAACCCTGGATGTTGCACGCCCTCATATACCTTGGATGTTGGGTGCACCCTTTGCCATGTCTATTTGTCCAAGGCATTCTGACCAATCAAAAGACATAATTTATCGGGATATAGGAACAAATTTGATTAGATAGTGCCTATGGGTATTGTCCAGTCAAAGTATAATAGTACCATGCATCATGCACAGAATATGATTCATGCCAAAAACAATGAATGAAGCTAGTGATAGTTGCAGCCTGTTGTTTTTTGTAAAGCCAAAATTTAGGCTTCTAGAACTCCATCCATTGGCTGGAAAAGTTCTCATTTGGAGCATCTCAGACAAGATTTTTACCAACTCCAGGTGCCCTGGTCTCTTTTCCAAATTATAGATACATGAAATATGATTCCTGATTAAAGTGATTTGAAGTCGAGTCTTTGCTGCCTTCATAGAAATCACTCACCAGAAAGGGCAGGCCATTCAGTTTTATGGGGTTGGGGTGAATACAGGTTATGCGATCTAATCCGAGACTGATAATAGATTCCCAAAAAGCTCTGAAAGCCACATTTACTGCCCAAGTGCATGCGACTGGTAATTTTACTGCCACCTGGGTCCATGGAGTTCAACCTTCACTTTTCTGGTGTGAACTTGCGATTGCCGCAAGTACACTCAATTGTAAGCTTTACATGTCGTTTAACTTGTATATTCCCATAAAGGGATTAAGAATGCACATTGTGGTTGTTTCTCAACTTTATTGAATGGTGTCATTGACATCATTTTACATTAACAATTCAACAATTTTCAGAAGATAATAAAAGGTGGTTAATGAATCATCACAAATTGCTTGTCAACAATCGGTTGAACCAATGTTCCAGGATCCATTGCATTGACATCCGATTGCCCATAATTCATGGTGGCCAGTTCCGATCATCGGTTGAACACTATCAATGATCTCCAAGTTTTCCAGAGAAGGTATATCTTGCGATCATTTTCAGTAAGCTCATTAACTGGTAGAGTGCTAAATTATTTTTGGCCATCACAACTGCAACATACATCTTTGCCTTGTTACAATTTATGGGAGAGTGCCTATGGGCACTCTCCCATAAATTGTAACAAGGCAAACCCTTACAGACTAAATAATATCACTTCAAAGATAATACAAAGCACATCCACAGAATGTGAGCCTTCAATCTGTGGTACCGGCACTTCAGAATAAAGCCCAAATATGGGCTTCCAGCACTCTACCAGTTAAGGTAATCTCTTGTAACGTCATACCCATTTTCAAGCAGCTTGTGAAAGATGTTAAAAATTTCTGGGGTCAGTAGGCCATAAAATTTGAGAGGAACGATTTTATTGTTCCTCTGGTGGTTATCTAGATGAAAAAACAGATAACAGAAAAGTTGTTCGTCTGGAACTACAAACAGTTTGTCAAAAAGTTGTCTTATCATCTTATTTCATAGCCCTGTTTTAAAATGTTCCTGTGGGAAGATCCCTCTCTTCAATGCTCAAATTACCTAAGACAGCTGACGCCCCCTGTGGTTGCTGCAGATGCTGTCAAAATTTGTGAACTGTCATGCAGTAGGGCCTAGTTGTCAGGTCAAATTCCACAGGTTGTCATTTTTTCCATGAATATAATTCAGAGATGATCTGCTATGACACATAATGAAATTTCCACCAATGAAGCATCGTGGTAATTCTGGGGCTTCATTGGCGAAAATTTTGATAGGTGTCTGCGGATCATCTCTGAATCATATGCGTGGAAAATTGCCCACCCATAGATGTAGATTTTGACCCGTCCATCTTGGCTGTACTGTAATCGGTCCTCTTTATTATATCCAGATGAACGGTAAGTAGATTATCTCAAAATTCGAGATTTTTTTCTCTGGGTCAGTTGTTTTTCAAAAGATTTCACTGGATCTATCAAATAGTTTATGTCTTCCTCACTCTCTGGGTCATGACTATTTATCTCCTTTACATGTTGTGCTTGTTTCAGGGTCTGGCATGCACCAGTTATGTTTTGACAACACCTCCCATTACTTTCGCAAAAACATGATAGTTCTCTCTGAAAAAATCTACCAGAGTCCTTATCGAACCACAACTGATGGATACTTATGGTTCCTTTAATTGCAACCAGTGTTTTACCAACAACTTCTTGACCTATAAGAGCAATATCTTCTTTATTAACATTGACTTGATCAGTCAGTTCCTTAACTGGTAGAGTGCTAGAAGCCACTATCAGGGCTTTAATATGAAGAACAGGTATCCCAGCATAAAGGTGTCATATTCTGTAGATGTGGTTCATATTATCTTAGAAGCGAAATTACTTGGTCTATATGGGTTTGCCCTGTTACAATTTATGGGAGAGTGCCAAGAGGCACTGTCCCATAAATTGTAACAAGGCAAAGGCATGTGAACAAATTTTGACAATCAAAAATAACTTAGCACTCTACCAGTTAATAAAGTCTGATATAGATGAAATATCCTTTCCACAAGCTACAATTCTATCAGCTTCACATTTCAACACTGCACCAATACCATCTGCCAGTCCTTTTCCATGATTTACCTCTTGGAAATTCCATGTTGCCTTTTTAATTCCAAGTTTTGGTATTGTTACTGACATCAAAAGAAATTGGTTTTGTTCCGGTATTGTGTTGTTGGGCTGTCGGATAAAAAATGAATGGTATTTATCCCGATGCATTTTAAGTCATTCAAAACTGGGCATCGTGTCTAAGATGTTTTGATATACTGCAATAACAGTTTGTGTGTATAACTCTATCTGAATTCTTAATGGTAGCATGACAAGTATGCAAAGACACTTGGCAACGACTTCCCCCAAAATGCTTTACTCTATCTCTGTTGTACCCTTACAGTGATAGTTTTTGCTGAAGTCTATCTGTAAAACACAAGAATTTTGTTCCATTGAAAGTTTGCGATTTTTGATGGCCTTGTATTGGTGGAAAATGCGATATTGGTGACACATTAACTCTTTCATTTCAAGCCTGAAATTTCTTTTCAGTTCAGATGAAGGGCTTTGTTCGCAAACTTTTTTTTATGACTTTCATGTTTTTTTCATTTCCATTTTTTGTTTTGATTACTTGTTGTTCATTTTGCCACTCATGATAACTGAGCACTGTTTCATTATCAAAATGTGAAGTGTTGAATATTTCAAGCCTGAAATTTCTTTTCAGTTCAGATGAAGGGCTTTGTTCACAAACTTTTTTTATGACTTTCATTTTTTTTTTTTCATTTCCATTTTTTGTTTTGATTACTTGTTGTTCATTTTGCCACTCATGATAACTGAGCCCTGTTTCATTCTCAAAATGTGAAGTGTTGAATATGCCATCTAATTTATTTTTACAATTGATGCATTTTGAGTACATGCATTGGTACTCATTTACAGAACAAACTATTTCTTTTATCAAACTAATGACCAAACCTGAAAATAAGCAGACTGTCATCTGCAAATGAAGTCCCCAGAGGGTGAATTTGGTGATGATACCCTGCACAGCAGAGTAGCATCACAAAATTTACCCTCTGTGAACCTCAGTCTGAATCAAGGTCTCAAGACAAAACAGAAGGATGTACCTAGAGGATAAATTGGCCCACTGGGATAGCATCAGCAAATTCACCTTCTAGGAACCCCATTTTGAATATGACAGATTGCTGTTATTCAGGCTTGCTGAAGACATTGGGACTGATTATAATCCCACTTGTGAACAATGCATCTGCCTTCATTTCACAGTTGCTTGTAATTTACATTTAACTGTGTCGCGATCCTTTTACTTTTTGTGGAGAATATAAAATGGCTGTAACCTTGTGAATGAACGGTTAGAGATGTTCAGAGTTGGGTTTTCAGAGAAAAACTTCTGGTGTGGATTGATCATGGAGCCTGCAAGAAATCCCTTCTGCATTTTGATTTTTTTTGAGTGACCATCTCTTTTTTTCCTGCACATATTTCACTATTTACGTCTACAGTAAAAAATTTAGAAACATGATCTGCAAGGTTTTAGATTGTGAGTTTTTTTTTAATTTTGTGTTTATGTTTTTGTCCAATTTTAGTATTCTGAAATTCTTGTCTCATTTTGTTCATCAGTCTGTATTTCTTGATTATTTTACCTGTTACTGTCTTTTTGAAAACCAGTTTTTCTTTAGTAATATGTTTATTCACAATATCCTTCATTTGGTAAGTTAATGCTGGTCCAAAAAGTAGTTGTTTTTTTTAAATTTCTCTGGTGTCACCTTTCTCTATCAAGTCATCTACATAAGATGATGGAGAATTATTAGTTAAGCATTCTTGCATATTGATTTTTCTAGGGGATTTGAAGTTTTTGGCCACTGGTCTCTGGAGGCATCTCATATTCTTTTTCAAGCTTTGTATGGTATTTTTCTGCAAAGCTATTTTCCTTTTTGCTTGCTTGTTTCCTTTTCTTAATTTTTTTCTTCCAGCCTTCTTTTGTTTTGACTGTTGAACTCTTTTGTAAATTAATCTGAGACATACTTTGATTGTTAGGTGGTGTTTGAATTGCAATGACTTCCTTTTCTCTTCTGCACTGTTCTCATTTTTAGCTTAACTTGACAAAGTCAAGATAAACTATTGCCATCACACGTGCAGAAGTCTGTCAGTCTGTTCACACTTCCCTTTAGCCCAGGCTGCACCCTGTAGTTCTTGTCCATTCATCACAAATTTCATATGCAGGTTTGAGGTCAGATCTAGATGAGAACGTCCCATTTTGGTCATGATCGGTCAACCATGATGGCTGCCCGTGCCCAAAACCCAAAAACCTTTAGCACAGTCTACAGATCATATTTATGAAGGGATTACATTGTAGCCTGGTAGGATGACTCTGCATAATGTCTAGGTCATGATCTGTCAATCATGATGGCTGCCCAAACCCAAAAACCCAAAAACTTTTATCACAGTCTACAGGTCATATTTAATATGGAGGGATTTCATTGTAACTGGGTAGGATGACTCCGTATGATATCCAGATGAGAACTCCCCATTTGGTCGCAATCTGTCAACCGTGATGGCTGCCTGAGCCCAAAACCTGAAAACCTTTAACACAGTCTACAGGTCGTACTTATGGAGGGATTTCATTGTAACTTAGTAGGATGACCCCATATAATATCTAGAAGAAAACATCCCTTTTTGGTCATGATCAGTCAACTGTAGTGGCTACAGGGGCCCAAAATCCGAAAACCTTTAGCACAGTCTATAGGTCGTATTTATGAAGGGATTTCATTATAACTTGGTAGGATGACTCCAGATAATGTCTAGATGAGAACGTCCCATTTTGATCATGATCATTCAATCGTGATGGCTGCCCGAGCCCAAAACCCGAGAACCTTTAGCACAGTCTACAGGTCGTATCTATGGAGGGCTTCCATTGTAACTTTGTAGGATGACTCAGTATAATGTCTAGATGAGTATGTCCCCTTTTTGTTGCGATGGGTCAACTGTTTTGGCTACATAGACCCAAAGCCAGAAAACCTTTAGCAGAGTATACAGGTCATATTTATGAAGGGATTTCATTGTTACTTGATAGGATGACTTGTTTTGGAATAATTTCACTCTAACTTGTAACTTTGGTTGGCATACATTAACTGTGAGGGCCACATTAACCCACCCCTCAATTCTTTTGTGCAGTCTACACCTCAAATTATTTTTATTGAAAACATAGCATACATGGAAGAGAAATTAACACATTCTCAATGTTCACAATTCTTGTCGTATTTCATAATCCTTTCATAAACACTGAACATTACCTTTTTCATCAAATACAACACACAGTCAAGTTAAGCTATAGTGGCATTGACACTTTCCTTGTTTCTTCCATTTTCGTCTGAGTGCTCTTCTTTCACTTTCACCAAGTACTACAATATCAACAATTTTGCCTTCTATTTTCCTTTTCTGGTATCGTTCACGCTCTTTTTGCTTATATGCTTCGTATTTTTTCAGGATTCATGCACATTTTTTCTCTGTACCTTCTCATGGCTTCTGCATTAGATTTCTTGGTTGGTATCTTTTAAACCTGAAAATGCACAGGAGGCCTTTTCAGGGTATGCCTTATCAAATCAAATCAAATCAAGATATTTTGTATCATTTTTAAGTACAGTACAATTGCCATGGACTGATCGCAGCGTGCAAAATTTCAAAAAGGACTCTAACCAACTGACCATTCATGTGGTTTGAAGATGGCTAACCGAATGCTTGGCTATGTAAAAATTCTTGGGATACTGCTTTTTTTATCATTAACAAGTATTCATATATTGCGTGGAATTGAAATGTTTATAGCCTCTCAAGGCTAAAGTCTAAAAATCTATCAAGAAACAAGAAAGGTTGGTTAACTGGTAGAATGCTAGAGCCCATATTTGGGCTTTATTCCGAACTGCAGGTACCCCAGAGTTAAAGGCTTCATATTCTGTGGATGTCGTTCTTATTATCTTGGAAGTAAAATTACTTCATCTCCATCAATTTGCATTGTTACAATTTATGGGAGAGTGCCTATAGGCACTCTCCCATAAATTATAACAAGACAAAACTAGACAAGTGATTCTGTAGAATCACAGGTTTTTCCTTGCATACAAAAACATTAAACACTTAGAAGAAATCCTACAAAATTTCAGCCCCCATATCTCTGAATATGTAGGTGTGCATTTATTTATTTATTTATTGGAGTTTAACAACACTTTTGACAGCCAGGGTGACCTCGTGTCAGACAGTTTTACAGGAGTAGAAAGCCCTAGTACTTGGAGAGAACCACCGAGCAATGGCGAGCAACTGTCAGGCTCGCCAACATACTAACTCCTCACAAGTTGGGTTAGCATTGGTTGAAGACAAGTGCACCATCGACGTGCACTACACCCTAGTATACAATGCCACTGTGCACCCTCGTGGGCAGTGGGAGTGAAGTGTCTCGCCCAAGGACACAACATGGTTGGGATTAGAACCGAGGACCTCTCAGCTTGCAGTCTGCATCTCTACCTACTGCACCACCATGCCCGCGTGGGTGTGCATAACGATATTTCCCCAGTTGAAGGGTTAACACAATGTTAAATGAAAAATCCTTCCAATCTGTGCATAAAATTGTTTGAGAAATCCTTCTAAACTCATTTTAATGCAGAAAAAAAAATTGTCAACCCTAAAAAGTTTATCAGTTAAAGTCGCACAGTCAGTTCATTTTAACCCTAAATTTCCATCGCTCTTCAACTGTGAATTTGAAACCGATTTTGGAGTTTAACCTTTTAAAATTACCTGTAGATATAAATATATCGGACAGTATAAATGTGGTACAAGTGGCAAGTTTCACTTCAGCAAAAGAAACTGCATTTGATAAATAGATGAAATTTTACAATGCATTACCGTAACTATTGATTTAATTCCTTCTGAAATGACAATTCACACTTTTGAACACCACTGCTGTATGAAATTCCATCAGGTAGAGTAAGGTTGTCTTTTATAAGAACACTCGACAGATCATAACTAGTGCATTGTCTTTATGCTCTAATAACTTTCTTATTACGAGAAAAAGTTGGTTAGCTTTCTGAAGTTAAGGAGTGCATGCTCTGGTCTGTCTAGAGCTGCATTGGGCTGGTTTGGGGTTTCAGCTTAAACATCCATTGGAGAGCGTATCAAAAAACTTTATTTTCTCATTACCCTAGATCTGAGTTTGGGATATCATTATTGTTATTGTTGTTAAACATTACCAGCACCACTGGTTAGTACAGTATATTAAACGATCATGATGTGATGACTTTTGCGCAAGCTTTAAGTGTCGTTGTTAGCAATGATGGTTGCTTGTAGAGTGTAAAATCAAGTGGGCATCGGGCAATAGTGCTCAGGGACAGTCATCCACTTCAGAATGTCAGGCCTAAATTTTTCTTTTTTGTAGGGTGTGGGGGGGGGGGGGAGGGGAACTACCTTCTTACCCCCTGGTTCTGACACCACTGCTTCAGCTGTCATCGAGTCTTGACCCCTTCCCAGCTCTAATATTGAATCTTGATGCCTCCCTCCCCAGACCCATTGTAAGATTTCCATTTTTCCTTGTTATTTTAAATCTTGCCTGATGTTCCCTATATGGGTTAGCATGGGAGTGAAGCTTTTTTGGGGGGGTGGTGGGGGGGGGGGGGGGGGGGAGAATCGAATCTCGACTGCAGCAGCCACATTGTGTCTTTAGGCAAGGCACTTAAAATCGATTGCCCATGTGGGGGTATGGTGGCGCTATGTACTAACGCGTACTGCATGTAGATGATGCCCCTGTCTTCAACCAATGCTAACCCTGCATATGTGGAGTTAGCAAATTGGAGAGTCTTGACAGTTGCTTGCCCAGCATCTTTGGATATAAGTCATTCCACTAAGATCATGGAGGACAGTGATGTAACAAATGTTAACCCATCATTTGTCAGTTATGAGAACTAGGATTTTAAGATATTGCGCTTGGCGGCCATTTTGGACTCATTGTGGATAAAAATGAAATTTTTTTTGCATTTATGAAAATGATACATTACATTCTTATTATTCAGTCCATTACTGGTGTTCTGCTGATTCTCAGAGCTGAGATTATTGACCAAATTGTCTGATTTTCAGGCCTGTTTTTGATGTTTACAAAAAGTTTGACAGAAAAAATAATTTTGGTTAACTTTTGTTTCTGGTTGCTAATGGAAAAGTGTATTTTTGACAAATCTGTTAAAATTTCAGGTCATTAGACCATTCAGACCAGAATATATTGGTCAATGAAAATTTGGACAGTTTTTTTCCACGTTTGGCAGCCATTTTGGACACATTGTGGAAAAAATCGAAATTTCTTTTGCATTTATGATCATGAAACATTACATTCTTACTATTCAGTCCATTACTGGTGTTAAGCTAGTGCACATTGCCGAGACTGTAGGCCAAAATATCCAATTTTCAGGCCTATTTTTGATCTTTTTAAAAAATTGTGGCAGAAAAAATAATTTTCGTTAACTTTTATTACCAGTTCTTATGGAAAAGTGTGTTTATGACAAATCTGTGAAAATTTCAGGTCATTAGTCCATTCGGACCAGGTGATATTAGTCAATAAAAATTTGGGTGTTTTTTTTATATCTTTGGTGGCCAATTTGGACTCATTGTGGATAAAATCGAAATTTCTTTTGCATTTATGTTCTATTGATTCAAAGTGCCGAGATTTTAGACCAAAATGTTCGATTTTCAGGCCAATTTTTGATATTTTGGAACATTTTGTCAAAAATATAATTTTGATAAACTTTTGTTGTCAGTTCTTTATGGAAAAGTGTATTTAATGACAAAATGTGAAAATTTCAGGTCAGTAGTCCATTTGGACCAGGAGATGGATATTGGTCAATAAAAATTTGAGCATTTTTGGGTGGGTTTTGGCAGAAGAAAGTCAACGCCCAAAGTCAAAAGCTTTTTGTCAAGACAAAATATAGCCGACTATGACTGTTGCAAAGTTTTAACGAAATCTGTAAGAGCATTCTTGAGAATTTCGCTTTTGTAAAGTGTTGAAAAAAAGAAAAAAAAAAAAATTTTTTTTTCCATACAATAACAATTGTTTTTTCCTTTTCAGAAAAGGCAAAATATGTGAACAAATCTTGAGACTGAGAAAAAAATTAGTACTCTACCATTTAAGTTACTCAGACGTTACCATTCAAGATGCAACTTTTGGCGAACCGGTCATCCATTTGCATAGATTTGAATTTGCGTAATCACCATGCGAACGAAACACGTGTTCTCGTCAAATTTTGCACACTGTGGTCGTAACCCATGCGTGAGCAGTGATGTCCACGCATGCCTTTACCAGGTAATAAAAATCATCAGCAGCAAAATATTATTTAATGAAGCATCAGGTTTTACTCGGTGCTTCATTAATTAAATTTTTGATGATTATTCCTATAATTAGTGTTTGGAATCAAATATTATTGCATCTGTGGAAATATTTCCTACCCATGGAAAGTGAGTGGTCCACGACAACTGTATTGTACCAACAGGCAGAACTTTTTTGTAACAGACAGATTATGCTGGCCAGACACTAGTGGTAATCTCTTGAAAATCCCGGCCTCTTTGTTGTAAATTTTGGCCTCTTTTTACTAGATTGTGTACAAAAAAGAGTTTTTGGGGTCTTTTCCTTCCAATATTTCTGGAAATTTTGTCTGAAATTTTCCCCTCTGGATGAGAAACAGTCTGGTTTAAGGCCTGAGACTGTAAATAAAAATATTTGCTACAGGTGGACTACAACTAATTCTACCAATAGTAGTCCATAACTTCTATGAGTGATTTTACGAACAATGAGTCAGTTAACTACTGTTTATGAATTTTTGTCAACTTGACATTTGACAATAGAAGATACAAAGAAGTCTGAAAGTTGAAAATATTAAAAAAAATAGTTTCAGTGCAAATATAATCTACTGATTTACTGATCCACTTGATATTGAGGAGTGGGCCACTGTCTATAGAGTCCAGCAACAGCCTTGGTGCTGATTTATGACTGATTTATCACACAGGAGTCTTGAGTTTCAGTGGGGTGGGGGAGGGGGGGGGGAGGGGCGTAGATGGCACAAAACTGCCCCATGTAATCTTTATTCAAGGATTTGGCACAAATTGTACCTGAATTATATCAACTTTCCCCTGGGAATGTGGTAGACTGTTGGACTTCTATGCTAGAGGTCCCGAGTTCGATCCCCATCTGGGACGACCCACATTGTATCCTTGGGCAAGACAATTTAGCCTGGTTGCCTACATGGGGGCATGATGATGTCGTGTACTAAGGCGTACTCACATCAATGGTGCACATGTCTTCAACTGCTGTAACCCTGCTTGAGCGGAGCTTGAACAGAGAATGTTAAGGAGCAGGCAGTTGCTTGTCGATGCTCAGTGGTTCTCTCCTGGTATTCCGGCTTCCTCCACCCGTAAAACTGTCCCAGTCACGATTAGCCATTGTGCATAAGTATGAGACCTTAAAACATCAATAAATCAATCAATCAATCAATCCATTTTCCCAAAATTTGGTAATGGTAATGGATGAAGGCAAGATCAAAGAGCTGTGTTGAATTTATTATAAATATAGGCCATCAAAGAAATTCATCTTAATTAACTTCGCAGTTTATCAACATAAGACACAAAATTATGCCAGTGACTAGCTTTTATCAGCTTAAAAATATCTTTTATTCTTTACCATTATTGGCCAGTCTCTACCGTTATATTTTGAAAATAATGGTAAAGGCAAACAAAAATAATGGTAAAGACACTTAACCTTCAAATAACCTTCAGTACTGAGAAGTTTTTGAAGAGGCAAAATTCAAATTAAAACATATTTTTGATCAGCAATTCAGTTTCAAAAAAGATATCTATACAGATTATCTGTTCTGTATGAAATATCTATAATGGAGAAGATAACTAATTTGTGAGACACACATACCTTTCTTTGAAAATATGGTTTTTAACAAGCATTCCAGAAACCTGTTTCTATCACAAGTAAACAAATAATGAAGAACAGCCAAGGGGAGACAAATTGCTGCAGAGCCCTCTGTTGTCTGTTCCATAAACTTTGCATACCAGCTCTTTGAGTTTAGTGGATAACAGTAAAGACATTCAATGAGTAAACTGATGACACAAAATCAATATACTATTCCAAAAAAGTAGTGGATATTCAAACTGATGTTGATATTTTCAGAAAATTGTATTGGATATGCGTGATTGGACACATCAGTATGTTACCAAGTTTAGAGTGGATCATGAATGTCACTGGCCCACAAAAACTTTGTGCAGGTTTTTTTTTTTATGTCTGTGGGGTACATTTTGAAATTTTCATTTGTACTGGATGGGCTTTTACAGAGGTCTCATCATTCTTTTCTTGGTATAAACTCGTTCATCAATAGTTTCTGGTTGAAACATAACTTTTGAGGTATGCGAAGACTGACATGTGACGAACATTTACTTGCCATTGGCATGTTGGAAGCTGGCAACAGAAGACTGCAATGGCTCAAATTCTCAACGTTACTCAATCGATGTTTAGCAGGTTGTGGTCACGCTACTGTCAGACGACAGGCAATCTTGATGACAGACGTCGGTCAGGTCATCCAAGGGCGACAATTGCTAACCAGGATCATTTCATCTGAACCACAACATTACGTAACCACCATCAAAGTGCCTCAGAAATTGGACAGCAGCTGCACCGAGCGACAGATGTGCAAGTCAGTGGTCAGTCTGTCCGAATTCGGCTACTCAGCTGGAATTTGTATGCTCGACAACCTCGAATAATTCCACGGTGACTGAACGTGACATTGCACCAAGGCGTAATTGGTGTGGAGCATGACAGTGCTGGGACAATCGTCAGTGGAGCAATGTTATGTTTTCCGATGAATCGAGTTCACTCTCGACTTCCACGGCAGACAAACAGGGTGTGACAGTGGCGGAATGAACAATACCATGACGTAACTGTTAGGCAGCACGATCGTTTTGGTGGTGGATCTGTTATGATGTAGGGACAAGCAGAACAGAAGTACATGTCATCCAAGGGTGTGTCACAGGGCAGTACTACCGTGACAATATGTTAGCTGTTCATGTGGTGCCATTTACACAACGTCACGGCTGTTGATTCATTTTCCAAGAACACAATGTAAGAGCACACAGGGCCTGTGTCGCTACAGAGTTCATCCTGGAGCAGAACATCACTACACTGCATTGGCCAGCACTAAGTCCAAACCTTTCACCATTCGAGCATGTCTGGGATATGCTTTGCAGGTGTCCACGACAATGCCAACAGCCCCTACTAATGTCCAGTCAAGCTGATATTGGACGTTTGGTGAGGAATATGTCATAGTGGATGCGCACTTGTCTCGCGAACCGAGGAGGATTTACAAGGTATTGAGGTCTTGGACTGAATGCGGTAAATTCTCTGACAGTTCATGTCTTCTACAGATCAGTGCGGTGAATGTGTGCTTGTCGGACACCCAACTATCGCTGAAATCATTCACCAGATGTCACAGTGCAATGCCTCAACTGTCTTTTTGATGAAAATATAAATATATTTCTTCATATATCTCACTTTTATCAAATATTCCCTACTTTTTTTTTTGAAAAAAACGGGAGATATTAAATTTGGGGTGTCCTTCCGCCCTTCCGTCCTTCCGTGTTTTTCATTTCCAGACTCTAACTTTCCTTACAGTGACCGGATTTTGATGAAATTTGGGTAGTAGATCACTTTCATCAAATGTGTGTCCAAGTTCGAATATGGGCATTTTCTGCGCATATTTAATTAGGTTGTTGAAATTTGACTGGCTGGCGGTTTCCAGACTCTAACTTTCCTTAAAATCAACCGATTTCGATGAAATTTCATATATGGATTACTTTTATCAATACCTAGGTTAAGTTTGAATGTAGGAAATTTTGTACTGAAAATCTGTCCGTCTGCCTGTCCGTCTGCCCCATGTGTCAACGCACCTCAGACTAAAAGCCGTATTTATGAACCGATCTTCACGAAACTTCTTGGGTATCTTTGTTATCATTGTGAGACCAGAATATGTGTTTTAGTCTTTAGTCCAAAATTCAAGATGGCAGCCAGTGGCCATTTTGTTCCAAAATTGGGTGTAATCAGTCTTTTGTACAGAACGTCTATATGAAAGTTCAGATTTGAATAAATTTTTGTGTGAATGTTTAGTAACATGCAATACATCACATATGATACAGGTTTTGTTCTCGTGCAAAAATTATGCAAATTAGGGAAACTTTGATTTATTCAGTGCTACTACTAATATACAGTTTAGTGCACACCTTCCGTTTTGTTTCCAAACTCTAACTTTCCATACAGTGAGTCGATTTCGATGAAATTTGGGTAGTAGATCACTTTCATCAAGTGTGGGTCCAAGTTCAAACATGGGCATTTTCCGCGAATATTTAATTAGGGTGCTTAAATTTGATTGGCTGTTGGTTTCCAGACTCTAACTTTCCTTAGAGTCAACCGATTTCAATGAAATTTCATATATGGATTACTTTTATCAATACCAAGGTCAAGTTCAAATGTGGGAAATTTTTTACCGAAAATCTGTCCGTCTGTCTGTCCGTCTGCCCATGCTTCAAAATGCACCTCAGACTAAAAGCCGTATTTATGAACCGATCTTCACGAAACTT
Source organism: Pictodentalium vernedei (assembly GCA_031216915.1). Taxonomy (NCBI): domain Eukaryota; kingdom Metazoa; phylum Mollusca; class Scaphopoda; order Dentaliida; family Dentaliidae; genus Pictodentalium; species Pictodentalium vernedei. The sequence goes on from CM062294.1 coordinate 157,362,294, forward strand.
CTTGTGTGTCTTTTGTTATCATTGTGAGACCAGAATATGTCTTTTGGGGTTTGGTCCAAAATTCAAGATGGCCACCAGCGGCCAAATTGTTCTGACTGTTATCAGTTTTTTGTACAGAACTTCTATATGAAAGTTTGGATTTGAATAAATTTTTGTATGAATGTTTAGTAACAGGCAATACATCACATATAATACAGGTTTTGTTCTCGTGCATAAATTATACAAATTAGGGAAGCTTTGATTTATTCAGTGCTACTACTTATACACAGTAAGTGCACACCTTCCGTGTTTTTCATTTCCAGACTCTAACTTTCCTTACAGTCAGTCAATTTCGATGAAAATTAGGTAGTAGATCACTTTCATCAATTGTGGGTCCAAGTTCGAATAGGGGCAATTTATGCGCATATTTAATTAGGTTGCTTAAATTTGATTGGCTGGCGGTTTCCAGACTCAAACTATCCTTAGAGTCAACCGATTTCGATGATTCTTGGTGACTTCAACATGGATCTGTCAAATTCACATTTTACCACTTTTCTTCATCGGTATAATTTTCTGCAGATTGTGAATGAACCTACTCATTTTCATGGCAACATTTTGGACTTCATCATTACTTCTTTTGCAACTCTACAAAGTTAGACTCTCCCAGTACCATATACAGACCACCATATTATCTGGACATCACTTCCAAGATTTCATTAACTTCCAATCACAAGCTTTACAGGTTGGTTAACACTTTTCACATTAGTTTAACGTAATATGTCTTATCATACAGGCTTAATTAGTCCCCTACCGGCATCGCCGGAGGGGACTATAGGTTTGCACTCTGTCCATCCGTCAGTCTGTCTGTCAGTCGCACTGTCAGTCACACTTTAGTTTTCCGGAGTTTTTTTGGAAATGCTTCAACGGAATGATTTCATTTTTGGTAAACTACTATAGAACGATGACTTACAGATCTAGTTTCAGTTTCATGCTGATTGCATTATTCTTGTGTGAGTTATGGCCCTTGGAAATTTGGAAAAGCGCCAAAATATCAGTTTTCCAGACTTTTTTTGGAAACGCTTTAACGGAATGATTTCATTTTTGGTAACCTACTATAGAACAATGACTTACAGATCAACTTTGAGTTTCATGCTGATTACCTTATTCTTTTGTGAGTTATGGCCCTTGGAAATATGGAAAAGTGCCAAAATATCAGTTTTCCAGACTTTTTCTGGAAAAGCTTCAACGGAATGATTTCATTTTTGGTAACCTACTATAGAACGATGACTTACAGATGAAGTTTCATTTACACTCTGTCCATCCATCCGTCAGTCTGTCAGTCAGTCAGTGTGTCGGAAATACTTTAGTTTTCCAGACTTTTTTTGTAAACGTTTCAACGGAATGATTTCATTTTTGGTAACCTACTATAGAACGATGACTTACAGATCAAATTTCATTTCACTCTGTCCATCTGTCAGTCAGTCTGTCAGTCATACTTTAGTTTTCCGGACTTTTTTTGGAAATGCTTTAACCGAATGATTTCATTCTTGGTAACCTACTATCGAATGATGACTTACAGATCAAGTTTGAGTTTCATGCTGATTGCATTATTCTTGTGTGAGTTATGGCCCTTGAAAATAAGGAAAAGCGCCAAAATATCAGCTTTCTGGACTTTTTTTGGAATTGCTTCAACGGAATTCATGCTGATTACATCTTGCTTATAACATTTGTATAATTATTAATGCTCATTAGTCTGGTAGAGGACATTGTATTGCTTCAGCGATACGTGCGCTCTTTAGTGATTCTCACAGTTATACTCCACATCACTTTACTTGCTTTGACATTGACCTCCGTGAAAATAAATCTGATAACCACTGTCTGAAGCACTGTCTGTTCTGTCTCTTCCAAATAACTTCCACTTGCAACTCAACTATATTCCACTGGATGCATTAATTCTCCTTGAAACTGCTCCCAGCGGACATGAATTCACTGAATTTGCTTGTTTAATAGTATATTCCCATATACTTCAATCAGTTTTAAAAGAGCTGTTTCTCAAAAAGTTAAACTTCAACTCACCTTTCTTGCAGAGTAACTTGGTCCATCTCAAATTCCATAGTCTATGAAAGTCTTCAACCAATCTAACTCTGCCTGTGCTGCAGTACAGAGTTACGATGTTGGGGAGCTGGCAGCTGCTCATCCTTGCTTGGTGGTTCTCTCCGGATACTCTGGCTTCTTTCACCCATAAAACTGTCACCGACCCGATATGACCTTGGCATAAAGTGTTGTCAAACCTAATAAATAAATAAATAACTACCACAAGCTTCATTATAGTAATGGTGGTTGGGTCCTTACACATATGAGAGGGTCGAGAGTTAATACAAATAAAATCCTGCGAAATCAAAAATGACATTTAAGATGCAATGTTCTCAAATTTCATTTTAAAAAGTGAGATTGTATAGTATTATGGGAGGAAAGTAGACAGCAAATTTTGACCAGATTGTCTTTCATTCACATGATCCAATCAGAAAACTCTTTCCTCATTTGTAATCAAAGTTCTATGAGCCTATTTTTGTGAGTGATGTGACTAGTGCTGGGCGATATTGAAAAAACTAAAAAATGCGATTATTGAGTACTGACATCGCGTTTTAATGATATTATCGCGGTTTTTAACACCCAACTCACAACCTGCAAACTGTACACGTAAATGATGTTCTACAAATGTTTGATTTTCGAAGCTGTGTATTGTGTATCATCTGTTGTTCTTTGTTTTATAATATGATTTGTATTTGGAATAAAATTGAAAGAATTTTAATTGTTTATGTGCCTGCGTGTATTATTTTTTTCAGAAATCCAAGACATAAGATGTCACGAACTGTGAAACTGTGTGGGGAAGGGTCTAATACTGTCGATTGACGCCTGTATTACGAATACATTGAAGGCATGCAAGTTGCATTGACAGGCTTCAATTGACATCAAGTTATCAACTGGTCAATAACATTGAAAAAAAACGTTGTAAATCATATCTTACCAGTTATATTTGCAGAGAATGTGATCCAAACTGAACCTCACTGTCCTTTATGTGTGACATGATGTTCGAAATTATTTGGAAAAACCCATTCTCAAAACCATGCTGGCTGTTTATTTAAATGGAATAAGCATGTAAATAAGAAGTCAGCATTGATGAATAGAAGACATTTCCGATAAATATTTTACACATTATTTTCGTGGATTGGCAGGGTGATAAGGGGAGGAATTCACATAATTAAGGACAACTCATTCAGTTAGCAATAATTCTTCTTTTGTTGTATTCAAATAAAAACGTTCTACAAACGAAAAATGCACTAAGTAAAAACAATGCAAGAATGAACAACACTTAGCTCCCTTGCATCGCTGTTCTTTTAATTTATGCACCACCAACAAGCAACAGGATCACCTTATTCTATTTCCCCTCTGCTGAAAAGATTTGAAGGTGGCACACGGGGTGGCAGAAGGTGCAATAAAATATGGGGGAGGGGGAGGGATCAGCACCAATTATATGAAGGAGCTGAGAGAGAGTGTGGGAGAGGGAAGATTTGGGAAAGCTGGAGGGAGCCCTGTTGAAGGAAAAAGTATGTGGAGGGGGGGGAGGGGGGTATTGGGGGGAGGGGGGGTATTGGGGGGCGTATACGGATGTGGTTTTTGGCTCAACTTGACAAAGTCAAGCTGAGCTATTGCCATCACTTCTCGTCCATCGGTATTCGTATGTCCGTTAGTACGTATGTCCACAATTTCCTTTGGCACACCTCACAAGTCGTATTTATGATCAGATCACTTTGAAACTTGGTATGCTTGTTTGGGGTGACCTCTAGATGGGAGCTATCGATTTTCTTCAAATTCCGTCAAAAAATGTTGCCGCGGCCAACTTTCTTAGAACTTAGTTTAGTCAAACCTCAATATTTCCCTTTGGCACACCCTACAGGGCACATTTATGATTGGATTGCTTTGAAACCTGACATGCTTGTTTGGAGTGACGTCTAGATGGGAGCTATTGATTTTCTTCCATTTCCATCAAAAAATGTTGCCATGGCCAACATTCTTAGAACTTAGTTTAGTCAGACCTCAATATTTCCCTTTGGCACACCCTGCAGGGCACATTTATGATCGGATTGCTTTGAAACCTGGCATGCTTGTTTGGGGTGACTTCTAGATGGGAGCTATCGATTTTCTTCCATTTCCGTCAAAAAATGTTGCCACGGCCAACGTTCTTAGAACTTAGTTTAGTCAGACCTCAATATTTCTCTTTGGCACACCCTACAGGCACATTTATGATCAGATTGCTCTGAAACTTGGCATGCTTGTTTGGGAAGACCTCTAGATGGGAGCTATCAATTTTCTTCCATTTCCGTCAAAAAATGTTGCCGCGGCCAACTTTCTTAGAACTTAGTTTCGTCAGACCTCAATATTTCCCTTTGGCACACCCTACAGGGCACATTTATAATTGGATTGCTTTGAAACCTGCTTGTGTGGGGGTGACCTCTAGATGGGAGCTATCAATTTTCTTCCATTTCCGTCCGTCAAAAAATGTTGCCGCTGGCAACGATCTTTGAACTTAGTTTAGTCAGGTATCAATATATTCCTTTGGCATGCCCTACAGGGCACATTTATGATCAGATCGGTTTGAAACTTTGAAACTTTGTATGCTTGTTTGGGGTTTCCTCTAGATGGGAGCTATTGATTTTCTTCGATTTCCGTCAAAAAATGTCACTGGCATTGACCTTCGATGAACTTAGTAAAAACTTAGCATCAATATTTCCCTTTGACACACCCTTCAGGGCACATTTATGATTGGATCGCTTGCAAATTTGGTGTACTTGTATGGGGTGACGTCTATATGGGAGCTGTCGATTTTCTTCCATTTCTGTCAAAAAATGTTGCCGCTGACCATTGAACTTAGTTTAGTCAGGCCTCAATATTTCCCTTTAACACACCCTTCAGGGCACATTGATGATCGGATCACTTTGAAACTTGGTATGTGTGTTTGGGTGACCTCTAGATGTGAGCTATTGCTTTTTTAGCTCAACTTTGGCGAAGCCAAATTTGAGCTTTTGTCATGGCCCGTCGTCCGTCTGTCCGTGCTTTTTTAGCTCAACTTTTGGATACGGCTTGGGCTAGAGGCTGTATTTATGAACCGATCTTTACGAAACTTCTTGGGTACCTTTGTTATGACTGTGGGATGAGAACGAGTGTTTTGCGGTCTAAAATTCAAGATGGCCGCTGGCTGCCATTGTGTTCAAAATTAGGGGCAATCAGATTTTTGCGCAGAACTTTCAGTACTGTCAGTGCAAATGCCAATATGGCTCGGGCTAGAGGCCGCATTTATGAGCCGATCTTTACGAAACTTCTTGGGTACCTTTGTTATCACTGTGGGACGAGAACAAGTGTTTTGGGGTCCGGTCCGAAATTCAAGATGGCTGCTGGCAACCATTTTGTTCAAAATTAGGGGCAATCAGATTTTTGCGCAGAACTTCCACATGAACGCTCTGATTTGAATAATTTTTTGTATGAATGTTTAGTACCATGGGATACATCACATATAATATGGGTTTTATTCTCGTGCAAAAATTATGCAAATTAGATGAACTTTGATTTTTTCAGTGCTACTTACACACAGTAAGTACACGTCAATACGGCTCAGGCTAGAGGCTGTATTTATAAACCGATCTTCACGAAACTTCTTAGGTACCTCTGTTATCACCTTGGGACGCGAACGAGTGTTTCTGAGTGCGGTCTGAAATTCAAGTTGCCTGCCAGTGGCCATTTTGTACCGAAATTAGGTCTAATCAGTTTTTTGTACACAACTTCTACACGGCTCAGGCTAGAGGCCGTTTTTATGAACCGATCTTTACGAAACTTCTTGGGTACCTTTGTTTTTACTGTGGGATGAAAACGAGTGTTTTTGGGTGTGGTCCGATATTCAAGATGGCCACCAGCAGCCAGTTTGTACCAAAATTAGTGCAATCAGTCTTTTGTACAGAACTTCTGTATGAAAGTTCTGATTTTAATAAATTTTTGTATGAATGTTTAGTAACATGGAAAAAATACATCACATATAGTACGGGTTTTTTTCTCGTACAGAAATTATGCAAATTAGATGAATTTTGATTTATTCAGTGCTACTTATACACTGTAAGTGCACATGTCAATACAGCTCGGGCTACAGGCTGTATTTATCAGCCGATCTTCACGAAACTTCTTGGGTACCTTTGTTATCACCTTGAGACGAGAACGAGTGTTTCTGAGTGCGGTCCAAAATTCAAGATGGCTGCCAGTGGCCATTTTGTACCGAAATTAGGTCGAATCAGTTTTTTGTCACAACTTCTATTCAGCTCGTATTTATGAACTGATCTTCACAAAACTTCTTGGGTACCTTTGTTTTCACCTTGGGGCAGGAATGAGTGTGTTCTGGGGTGCCTTTGTTATCACTGTGCTATGAGAACAAAGCATGGGGTTCAGTCAGACCCACTCTGGGACTCAAAGATTTTTTTTCTAGTTTAGCATCTGACTGTCACCCATGTTTACAATACTTTACCTATACATTTGTTACAGGCTACGGCCAGTATTTATGTACAGACCGTTTCAATACTTTATATGTACCTTTGCTATCAGGTCATAACCTAGATGTTTGTCATTGCTGTGTTACATACTATACATGTATATGTCTTGACAAGTTGAGCTACAGTGTCATTGACACTTTCATTTCATTTCCATAAATTATTGTCGTTATCACCAGCCTTTGAACTTACTGCATTTGTGCATCAATTTATCCCTTTTGAACTCTCAGCAGGGTATATTTATGAATTTCCATACCCCCCCCCCCCCCCCCCCCCCAAAAAAAAAAACAAAACAAAAATACATTTCCACAAACAATGACCTTCTACTTAGTGCATTTGTGCATTAACATCTTCCTTTGGCATGTCTCAGAGGGCACATTCATTATCAGGTTGTTTTGAAACTTTGTATGCTTATGCAGGGTGACAAAGATAGGAGCTATTGATTTTCTTTTCATTTCCATCAAAAACTGTTGCTGTTAGCAACAATCTTTGAATGTATTGCATTTGTGCATCAACATTCTTTGACATGGCCTACAGGTCACATTTATTATAGGATTGTTTTTGAACGTGGTGTGCTCATAAGGCGGGACCTCTAGATAAGAGCTATTGATTTGCAATCATTTCTGTGAAAAAAGTTCCCATTTACAATAACCTCTGAACATACTGCATTTATGTACCAACATTCTTCCTTTAGCCAATCTTACTGTTTACATTTAAAAATTGCATAGATTACTCTGACGTTGTGCACACACAATGCTGTTATGTTGAAATTTCATCAAATAACATTGGTACCAATGATCTTCAATTTTGCCATTTCATTTATAACTTACCAAGTTCAGGTTGAGCTACAGTGTCATTGACACTTTCATTTAATGGTGATTACCATTATTCATAAGGTACCAAATAGTACGACTTAATTGAAACACACATCACTTGGTGGAATTTTCCACCCAACATTTTTTTACAACTTCTGAAAGAAAATACAAGGAGCACTAAAAAAACTTTCAGCCTGTGAACTGTTGGGGATTCAGTGCCGCTTTGGCCATTTCATGAGCTGAAAGTTTGCTTGTGGTATCTGTGCTTTCTTCAGAAATTGTAACCAGATGTTGGGTTGAAAAGTCAACCATGGTGGTTTTTTTTCTGGAGATAATTTGAATCCACCCCTCTACCCTCCCACCACAAGTCCATGATTTAACTAAACACGCTTCACTTGGTGGAATTCTCCACCCAACATTTTTTACAATTTCTGAGAGAAAATACAAGAAGCACTAAAAAACTTTCAGCCCATGAACTGTTGCAGATTCCGTGCCGCCTTGGCACTTTCATGAGCTGAAAGTCTGCTGGTGCTATCTGTGCTTTCCTCAGAAATTGTAACCAGATGTTGGGTTGAAAAGTCAACCGTGGTGTTTTCGTTTTTTTTCTGGAAATTAATTTGAATCACCCTCCACATACACACCCCCTCCCCCCCCCCCCACCACACATCCATGACTTAATTGAACCCACATCACTTGTGATGAAATTCTCCACCCAACATTTTTTTAAATTTCTGAGAGAAAATACAAGGAGCACTAAAAAACTTTCAACCGATGAACTGTTGCGGATTCGGTGCTGCCTTGGCCATTTCATGAGCTGAAAGTTTGCTAGTGCTATGTGTGCTTTCTTCAAAAATTGTAACCAGATGGTGAGTTGAAAAGTCAACCGTGGTGTATCGGGGAACGTTCTGAAAAATAATTTGAATCACCACCCACCCACCAGACCTCCCCCTTGCCCCTCCCCCCTCCCCCCTCCCCACACGCCAAACACCACAGTTGCAAATTGAACACATATTGCAAGTTGATATGTCAGATTTGAATCTGAATTCTACAAGAAAGAAAAATCTCTATTTAATGAAAGAAGTGCAGTCAGCAGACTCGGCACAAGTGACCATTGGATACACAAATATTTCTTCGCCATCAATGATATATTTGGGAACATGCTACAGTTTTCTTCCACAATTTAATTGGATCTCCCTCTTTGTCCAGCCCAGGAAACATTAAGTAACTCTCAATTTCCTTCTTACATGTATTAGTTAGTTCTTGTTTTGAGTCCAACTCGTTTGTCTGTGACGCTTGGCCCGCAGGGGTAGATTTGAAGAAATCACTCAAAGTTTTTTTCTTTTTTGTTGGGGGTTCAGTAACTTCAGTTTCTCTCTCATTTGTTTTTGTTTCATTACTGTGACATCGTTCAGAAATTATATTGACGTTCTCCATGATCACACTATCTGTTAAACTGTTTCTCTTGTTAATCGGTATAAACTCTGTCTTAAACCTTGGGTCTAGGAGGGTTGCCCTTTCCATGACATCTTGAACCTTCCAGTCAACCCCCCTCAGCATATTTAGACGAGATTTAATATCTCTGGTAAGTTCTGTGTCGCCTTCTTTGGAGCACATAATATCATTCTCTAATAGACTGAGGACAGGTAAAATGTAGGAAATTGACACGTGATCCTCGCCCGACAAAATGTCTGTGAACTCTTCTAAAGGTTGGAGGGCGGCATTCACTGATTCGAGAACTGCAATGTCTTGCCATGTTGGAATGAGGTGTGTGGCTTTGCAATCTGCGCTTAGAACTTTGACTATTGCTTTTTCTTGCTCAAGTATACGAGTAATCATTTTGTGTTTAGAGCCCCAACGTGTATCATTCGCTGTTACCAGAGAATGGTTAGGAAGATTCATTTCCAACTGTGCTTTCCCGAGGTCTCGTTTCTTTTTCCAGCTGTGGCTAAAATGGGTAACTATTTTAGAATCAACTCCTTTGGCCCTACTCATTCGTTGGTCACTTGGGTTTGGATCAATTCCTTTATTTACAGCTAAGTTCAGCCTGTGACCGAAACATGACATTCTAGTCCAGTTATTATATTCAACAGCTGCAATGGCATTTGATGCATTATCGGAAGTAACAGTGACAAGTTTGTTTTCGGGAAGCTCCCACTGGGCTAGAATTTCCTTTGTTGCATCTCCGAGTATTGAGCCACTGTGGTCATTGGATGTAAATATAGTTTCCAGACATTTAGATTTTAATTGCCAATTCGGGTCTATGTATTGGGCAGTTATACTCATACATGGATCTTTGGATATGCTTGTCCACAAATTGGTTGTGATTGAGAAAAATACAACGTTGTTTTTGAGTGAGGCCCGCAGACTATCCCTAGTTTGATTGTATAGTGTCAGTATGGCAACTTTCGAAAAGTATTTCCTGTTGGGAATGTTATATCTTGGATCAAATTCTGCTAACATTTTTCGAAAGCCACTTTTCTCAACTGTATATAAGGGCAACATGTCCTTTGCGATACAGTTGGTGATAGAATTAGTCAATTGTTTCCACCGCTTGCCATTCTTACCATAACCCTGGCCCTTGTTGAATGAATCAGATATTGAGGGCTGCGATTCAGTATCTCCACCACCTTTGATGCCGACTACACTTTTGGTAGCGGCTCTCATTGTTGATTGTGATGCAGTTGAATATTCAACAGGGTGGCGCAGTTTCAAGTGGTTGAACAAATTGGTTGTGTTTCCACTTTTTACACAAATAGTCTTTGAACATAACTTGCATGATGTCATGTTTATCGAAATTCAGTGATTTTGTTACTCCTAATTCTTCAAGAAACCCAAAGTAGACCCAAACTGCCGAAGTGATTTTTTTCTTTTCAACATATGTTTTAGAATTATCTGCAGCCATGTTTGTTTTGAAGTTGGTGCCGACGTAACATGCAGTGGTGCAAGGGGCCAGGGGCTATAACCGCAGAACAAACTGGTACATTTCATAAATGTACTCAGAAGATTGATCAAAGGGGAGTTGACTTGATGATTTTCTTTTTTGTGTCTGAAAGCCTTTGAAACAATATTCACAGCCGGTTTAATGAACCGATTCCGAAGACTAAGTGTTAACTTAACCCAACCCCTAACACCCCCCCCCCCACCCCCCCCCCACCCCCCCATCCCAATAGTCGGCATATTATAGAACACGATTCGAGTGGACAAAGTCCCCAGACAATTATCAGGAGACCTGCATGGTTTCCTTTGATGTTCAGAACTTCAGACAGTCAGATTTCAGTAAGCTGTGCAAATGGATGCTTTGATGTTTGCCTCATGTTGTTACAGAGTTAGATTGGCTTTTGAGCATTGATATTTTGCTACAGCCTACAATTACACATCATGATTCACGAACCATGACCTAGTTGCATCTTAACTGTCATAATCATGTTGTATCAAAAGTGGTTCTGAAGTCACCAGTCATGCCCAGATTCAACAGATTCACTCCCATTACTGACGATATTGAATTTTTAAATGGATACTGCTGATTAATCGGGAAACTGCACAGCACTAGATGTGACATGTTATGCCTTTCTATTATTTTGTCATGAACTTGTATTTACAACCAGTAATTCGATATTTTGTCGACTGAACAATGGTGATTTGTACTTGTTCATATATTAGCTTGTAACCATGCTTATTTTTGTGAGATTGTGACCAAATGTTTTTGGAGCATACTGTTGAAGCTCAGAGATCTTTTCGCAAGGGCTGATTTGAAATTGTTGAAGAGGATGGGTACCTTTTCTGTCGTTTCAGATGAAAATTCCTCTACTTCATGTATGGCTAATTCATCAGCTGGTCAAGTGCTGGCAGCCCAAATTTGGGCACCACTCAAAAGAATGAGAACCACAATTAATCCTTGATCCAGTGCACACGTAGGGCTTATATTTCATCTAAATTTGGGAGAATCCATAAACTGAATTTGATATTTTTTGGAAAAATATAGAATATTTACAAATAAAACTATACATATATGGATGTCACTGGAACCAGCTCATTGAGCCATGACAGCCATATTTGTACAATGTGTCCGCATATTCAGGTCATGTTTGCCCTGTATTGATTAACCCTTTACCTAACGTAACGGCCAAAACCGGCCAGCGCTATTCTAAAAAATCGCCAATTAATTTTCATTATTTTTTCATTTTTTGTCTCAAAAACATAGGTTATGACCCCTCATTGGAACGAGCTCATTCCAACGAGCGGTCATAACCTATGTTTTTGAGACAAAAAATGAAAAAAATTGGTTATTCCAGAATTTTTTTTGCAAGTGTCGTCTGCTTTTCATGTTAAGTAAAGGGTTAATTTGCTGCCGGTATGTTAGGTAAAGGGTAAAATTGACACAATTCTTTTCACGCGAATCCTAGCCGAGATGCAGCGAGAATCTACATAGATTCTCACTGGTTTTGTTGTGCGAATCTTTGTGTGAATCGATTCTCAGATTCTCATTGAAATATAAGCCCTGCACTCGATATCGAAATTTGCTATTTTCATTTAATTTTTTCAAGATTTTTCAATTGAGGGTTCCAATGATATGGTTTTGAGGATAATCTATTAAAAACAACTTTTTTTCAAATGCTCAATTTGTATTTTATGGAGATGGTTGTTGTATACTCGTTAGGTGAAGCATTAACCCTTTACCCAACATAATGGCCAAAACAGGCCAGCACTATTCTAAAAAAGCACCAATTAGTTTTCATTATTTTTTCATTTTTTATCTCCACAAAATAGGTTAGGACCTCTCGTTGGAACGAGCTCGTTGAGCTCATTCAAATGAGGGGTCATAACCTATGTTTTTGAGACAAAAAATGGAAAAAAAATTAGTTATTCAAGAATTGTTTTTGCAAGTGTCGTCTGCTTTTCATGTTAGGTGAAGCATTAAAAGGCATTGTGTTCTGTAGATGTGCTTTATATTCCAATAAATCCAAGAGAATTATGTTCATTTGAATTTGTCTTATTGAAATTTTTTGGAGGTGTCTCAACTAACTGGTACTTTACAATAGATTGTGACCAAAAAAAATTCCACATCAATAAAGTCTCTATTTTCAGAATGAATTTTGTGCTCTATAAATTAACTCTTTCAACACGAGACACTGCTTTTCCAGTCCAGGAAAACGATACGTCATAATTTCATTAAGTAGGATGGCTACTAAGTGAACGTGTGTGGTAGAACAATTAATATTTTCAAGGTGCAGGCTGAAGGCTGCACGTTGAAAATATTAATTGCTCTACCCTCAAATAATGGATATGGACTCTTCCAATTTCTGCCATTTAACTGGCATGGAAGATACCACCAGTGTTGAAAGGGTTAAGTAAATGATTATAGAATAAGCTTGAGATGTTCAATGCAAGGCCATAAACCAGTTAATGCCTGATGAAATTTTTATATTGTAAACTCTTGAGGTTCAGAAAAAGCCCTTCAATATCGGTGAAAATGGCCTTGAAAATCATCTTGTTAGCTGTTCCTTCTGTTATAGGGAACTTGATATAGGGTGTTTGATGTTATTTTTAAGTTATTGAAGTAATCATTCAAGAGCTCTATTATATTTCTTTTAACGGTTCTAAATATTTGAAAAAGAGTTACAAGCCTTGAAAAGTGGCACATGGAAAGGTTTATTCCCAACAAGGTGAATGTCGAAAACGGTTATCCCAAGACAAATCCCAACATCGAATTGAATTAAAATGACTATACAACCCATTTACTTTTAGGTTTTGGGCAAAAATGTATATGAGAAGGGTATTTTGAAGTGGAATTTTATTTTCCAAGAAAAAAAATTCCATGTATTTGAGATATTTTATTTGTTATAAACCAGCTCAGTAAAATCACACTCACGAGTTTACATCTTGTACCATATAATATTAGTTTTTTAAACATTTCTTTTCCATTTGAACATTACTTATGCTCTATAAAATAGTGAGGAAAATTTTCAGTTCATCAGCGATAGAGTGTGGAAAGGTTCGGTATTGGAACTGCGAATTATGCTCTCAATTTTGTAAAGCATAAGGATGGAAATTATGATGAGGAATATACAAGAAGGCATATTTTGCCAAAAATGATTTAACTTTTGAGCCTGTATCAGTATGTTTCTAAAAATCATTTTTTTTATTCCCCAACCGGCATCGCTGGAAGGGACTATAGGTTTGCACTCTGTCCATCCGTCAGTCTGTTAGTCTGTCAGTCTGTCAGGCACACTTTAGTTTTCCGGAGTTTTTTTGGAAACGCTTCAACAGAATGATTTCATTTTTGGTAAACTACTATAGAACGATGACTTACAGATCAAGTTTGAGTTTCATGCTGATTGCATTATTCTTGTGTGAGTTACGGCCCTTGGAAATATGGGAAAAAGCACCAAAATATCAGTTTTTTTTAGTTTTTTTGGAAACGCTTCAACGGAATGATTTCATTTTTGGTAAACTACTATAGAACGATGACTTACAGATCAAGTTTGTGTTTCATGCTGATTGCATTAGTCTTGTGTGAGTTACGTCCCTTGGAAATATGGAAAAGCACCAAAATATCAGTTTTCCAGAGTTTTTTTGGAAACGCTTCAACGGAATGATTTTATTTTTGGTAACCTACTATAGAACGATGACTTACAGATCAAGTTTGAGGTTCATGCTGATTGCATTATTCTTGTGTGAGTTACGGCCCTTGGAAATGTGGAAAAGCACCAAAATATCAGTTTTCCGGAGTTTTTTTTTAAACGCTTCAACGGTATGATTTCATTTTTGGTAAACTACTGTAGAACGATGACTTACAGATCAAGTTTGAGTTTCATGCTGATTGCATTATTCTTGTGTGAGTTATGGCCCTTGGAAATATGGAAAAGCGCCAAAATATCGGTTTTCCGGACTTTTTTTTGGAAACACTTCAACAGAATGATTTCATTTTTGGTAACCTACTATAGAACGATGACTTACAGATCAAGTTTCATTTACACTCTGTCCATCCATCGGTCAGTCTGTCTGTCGGACATACTTTAGTTTTCCGGACTTTTTTTGGAAAGGTTTCAACCGAATGATTTCATTCTTGGTAACCTACTAGAGAACGATTACTTACAACTCAAGTTTGAGTTTCATGCTGATTGCATTATTCTTGTGTGAGTTATGGCCCTTGGAAATATGGAAAAGCGCCGAAATATCAGTTTTCTGGACTTTTTTTTGGAAATGCTTCAACGGAATTCATGCTGATCACATCTAGGTTATAACATTGGTATAATTATTAATGCTCATTAGTCCGGTAGGGGACATTGTATTGCTTCAGCGATACGTGCGCTCTTGTTCGAACATGTTTTCACAACTGTTCGGCAATATCATTTTTAGCTCACCTGAGTAAAGCTTACTTTCCATCCATTGGCCGTCAGACGTCCAGCATTAACTTTACATTATCAACTTTACCTCATAAACCAAATTTGATGTGCATGTTCCTTACATATCAGTTCAAGTTTGTTCAAATAAATTTGCCATACCCACAGGGGTTAAGCAATGTCGAGCCCGGTTAATCATTGGATGGGTGACCGTCTGAGCGATCAATTCGGACTCCCACATTATGTCCTTGAGCAAAGCACTTAACCCCGATTGTCGACATGGGGGCACGATGACGCTGTGTACTAAGGCGTACTGCACGTTGATGGTACGCGTGTCTTCAACCAATATAACCCTGCCTGTGCTGCAGTGCAGAGTTACGATGTTGGGAAGCTGGCAGCTGCTCATCGTTGCTCCGTGGTTCTCTCCGGGTACTCCAGCTTCCTCCACCCATAAAACTGTCACGGTCATGATTAGCCATTGTGCATAAGTATATGACCTTAAACACCAATAAATAAATACATACCCACAAGGGGCACCACAAGGAACATAACTTGATAGTACCCATATATTTGAAAACAAAATTTTAAAAAACCACCTTCTCCAGAACCATCAATTAGAATCTTTTGATATTTGGTACACAACATTTCTAGGTGGGTCAGATTCAAGTTTGTTCAAATCGAGTCCCTGAGTTAATATTTGGGCAGCCTATGGGAACCCAAATTTTAACTTTATGCAATAAGAGGAAACTTCTTCAAAAATCTTCTTCTTCAGATCCACCAGTCAGAATGCTTTCATATTGGTATACAACATCTCTAGGGGGTCAGGTTCAAGTTTGTTCAAATTGGGTCCCTGGGTTAATATTTGGGCTCTCTGTTGGAGCATGAATTGTAACTTGGTGCAGTATGAGGAAATTTCTTTAAAAATCATCTTCTTCAGATCCAACAGTCAGAATCCTTTCATATTTGGTATATAACGTCTTTAGGGGTATCAGATTCAAGTTTGTTCAATTCGAGTTCCTGGCTTAATATTTGGGCCCTGGGAGTTGGGGTGGGGGGGGTGGGGTAGGGGGGTGGGGTGGGGATAGGTTCAAGGTTGTTCAAATCCATTCCTTACTGTTTAACTTAAAATTTGCCTTTCAAACTACAGTGACATAATCCTTGGAAGTTTGGCAGTGCTTGTCTACAGCTGATAGAATTGGAAGCAGCCAGGAAGACCTATAATAATAATCATCTGACCTGGACGACGCCAGAGTTATAATTTCATGACTTCAGTTCTCTGTAGTTTTGATGAACCATGACTAACTGAATGTGTCCCAAAATACTTCTTTGAAACACTTCGTCAGGTGAGCAATTAAGACCTCTTAGGGTCTCTTGTTTTTAATTCGCCTTTAGTGTCGCATGTGAGTCTTTATTAAGATTTAGCTGTTTGACTGGTTGCACTGCATTTAATGAACACAAGGTATTGTTGCCGAGACAAGAGATAGAGAGACAAGTGTTGTATGTCCTTTCTTAATTATTATTGCACAATAAACAGCTAACACGGCCTACTATTGGACAGAGAAGTTTCAATAAACAAAGGCTCCAACGAAATAAACTCTTGCTCAAGCAAAACAATGATTGTGGGTGATCAAAGAGATGAAAAAGAAAAAAATAAATAACTGTTCTGCAAATGCTCAAAAAGGCAAAAATCTCCACAAAATACCTCAAATGGAGTAAATATAACACATCTTACATTTTTTATTAGGCCCCAGACCTCCAAAGGAGGATTTGGAAGTATCTTATGAGACCTCTGTCCATCTGTCAGTCTGTCTGTTCATCCATCCATCCATCTGTTCATACAAACGTTTTGGATTGTAATTTCAAAGCCATTGGTCGGCTTTGGATCTCCTTTGGTATGCTGATAGACCCGCATTGGGAAGTGGATATGCACATGGAACGGGTCCCGCCCAATAATTTTTCTCAAGAGTTATGGCCCCTTTTCACTCTTTCCACTTAGAAAATTTTTCTCGACCTCTGTATTGCACTCACTGCATGTTGGATTTGAAAACCACCTATTATATCAAATCATCATTTTAGGGGTTACTTGTGGATGACCAGACAATGCTTTCATTCAATTTTGGTCTAGCTAGCCAAGTCAGTATGGCTGCCATTGCGTTATGACACCGTCAGGGGCATATGCCATGCTTCGCGTTGCGCCTGTTAATTTCACTTATTATCCCCGCATTTTCAAAAATGCAGCGATATAGTCGTGATCTCTATCTGTCCGTCTGTATGTTACACCCTGAAAGGCTCCAAGGGTATTCAGTTCGAAACGTTTGAACTATGCTAAGGTGTTCAGGTAGCAACTCTAGATGTACATGAAGGTTTTGGAATTTTGATTTGGCCCCACGTGGTTCCCGTGGAACCACTTTTATCATTAGAAAATCAGTTTTCATCGAAAGGTTCCTAGGATATTTAATTCGAAACACTAAAACTATGCTAAGGTGTTCAGGTGACATCTCTAGATGTGCATAAAGATTTTGGAATTTTTATTTGGCCCCAGGTGGTTCCAGTGGAACCACTTTTATCGTTAGAAAATCAGTTTTCATCGAAAGGCTCCTAGGGTATTTAATTCAAAGATGTGTATGAAGGTTTCAAAATTTTGATTTGGCCCCAAGTGGTTCCAGTGGAACCACTTTTATTGTTAGAAAATCAGTTTTCATCGAAAGGCTCCTAGGGTATTTAATTCGAAACGTTAAAACTATGCTGATGTGTTCAGGTATCATCTCTAGATGTACATGAAGATTTTGGAATTTTGATATGGCCCCAAGTTGTTCTAGTGGAACCAGTTTTATCATTGGAAAATTAGTTTTCATTGAAAGGCTCCTTGGGTATTTAATTCGAAACATTTAAACTATGCTAATATGTTTCAGAGGAAATGCAGGGATACACCATTGTGTGCTTTGCACACAAGTAACTCTATCTAGTATTTGTCTTTTTGGAATCGCTTTATTGGGGTATTTTACCGATTTGTCTTGTTGGGATTCGTCTTGAAACTAGGAAGTTTCAGTCGCAAACAAGTGTTGGATTTTTCTGAAAGTGTTCAGACAGGGGTGAAGACATTGGGGTGATAAACAACGAAAAACAAATAAATGTGAGTAGTCTTTAACTTTTAACCAGCTGAGTATTTTCAAGATATTTTTCATTAAATCTAGTCGTGGCTGCTGTGCAGCAGCCATGACTTGATTTGATGAAAAATTAATCCAAATGTAAGATAAAAAATCATTGGTGAAATAATCCATTCAGTTTACAGGGTGAAAATTTTTATATATGTGCCCAAATTATACTTATTTTCGTGACAAGAGAAATCCTGTGCTGGGCAAGAATATCTGCCAGTAGTATGCAAAGAGTTAATTCTTTAATAATAATTTTCCTTTATTTTTTTTATTCCTTTTCTTTATTCAACACGTGATAACTCGTGAAAACTTACCTATTTCCATTGCATCCCAAATTAGCAAAATGCCACTTGCAACTAATTCTTGTAGACTGCAGAAACTTGAAAATGGGGGTGCAACTTGAGGCAAAAGGGAGGAATTCCAAGTGGGAGTTGGGGGTGCAACTTATAGACTGGGGCAACGTATACATGGATAAATACAGTAACTCCCAGTTGTCTGAATGGCTGCAGGTGGCAGAAGTATTTTGATTGCCCAAATTAAAATTAAAATAATATGATCATATTTTTTTCACATCAACGTTATAATGCTTGCCTGCGGGAAAATATTTAGTACTGCTGTACCATTTACATTGTATGTTGTTTTAACCTTTAAGGGCCCAATTCCAACTTTGATAACTTTTTAATGCAACTGAACAGGTGGCCCAACATGCATTGTTTGGGTAAACTCAAACTTGTTTTCTAAGCACCTTGTCATTTGTTGGCAGTCAAGACTTCAAGAGAAACAACTGCAAAGCCACAGGAGGTAGACTTTTAACATTTAGAAAAAAATGTATAAAAATCTCCATACCCTTAACCCTTTACCTAATGTAACGGCCAAAACCGGCCAGCGCTATTCTCAAAAATCGCCAATTAATTTTCACTATTTTTTTTCATTTTTTGTCTCAAAAACATAGGTTATGACCCCTCATTGGAACGAGCTCATCGAGCTCGTTCCAATGAGGGGTCATAATCTATGTTTTTGAGACAAAAAATTAAAAAAATTAGTGATTCAAGAATTATTTTTGCAGGTGTCATCTGCTTTTCACGTTAGGTAAAGGGTTAAGGGTTAATGACACGCTGTATGTACTCTACTTTTGAAATCTGACGACGAATCTGTTTTTTGGCTGTTAACCCTTTACCCATCACACAGGATATCAAAATTTATTATTATAATGATTGCTTTTCAAACTTTTTAAAAATATTTCAACAAAACCATATCATGTGACCACTTGTTGGAACGAGCTTGTTCCAATGAGGAGACATATGGCATGGTTTTGTTAAAAAGCTTTGAAAAATATGTTTTTTCAACTGCTTAAATTAAAAATTACATGGGCGGGGAAAACAGATTCGTTAGGTAAAAAGCTAGCCATTCACATAACACAACAGATAGAGATATGTGGAAGAAAATTTATTGAATAACTCAAAATTTTCTTTTTTGTCTCTAAAACATAGCTGTTGACTCTTTATTGGTATGAATTTGACAAGCTTGTTCCAATTATTGGTCACAAACTAATCTGTGGAAGCTAAGATCGAAAATATATTACAATCTGAGAGGTGAGTTTAGTGAATAACACTGGGTAGATATGACCATCACATTGGTAAAGAGTTAACCCTTTTCCCAATGCAAATGATATCAAAGTTTATTGTTTAAATATTATTTTTTCAAATTTAAAAAAAAAAATTCAACAAAACTTTATGTTACCCCTCACTGGAACATACTCCTCAACAAGCTTGTTTTAATGTGGGGTCACATGATTTGGCTTCAATGAAAATTTTTGAAAAATAAATGTTTTTTTTTTGTTTTTTTTTTGGGGGGGTGGGGGGGGTGGGGGGGGGTGGGGAACGTGGTGGCTCAGGAGGTAGAGATGTAGGCTACAAGCCGAGAGATCCACAGTTTGATTACCACCTGTGGCAACGTCATTGTGTCCTTGAGCAAGACACTTCATCCCAATTGCCCACATGGGGGGCACGGTGGCATTGTGTACTAAGGTGTACTACACATTGATGGTCCACTTGTCTTCAACCAATGCTAAACCTGTTGTATGGAAATAGTATGTTGGTGAGTCTGACGGTTGCTTGCCACTGCTCGGTGGTTCTCTCCAGGTACTCTGACTTCCTCCACTTGTAAAACTGTCCAATACGAGGTGACCTTGGCTGTCGAAAGTGTTGTTAAATGATCATAGCGTTAAGAGCCTGTGTTGATACATGCAGCTGTATTTTTAGTATTTTGTAGTTTTGAAATATATGGCGCTTTACCTAATGCACAGGATATCAAAATTATTTTAATTATGGTTTTTTAAATTTAAAAAAAAAATTTCAACAAAATAATATAATGTGACCGTCCTCCACCCTCAGTCCAACCCCCCCCCCCCCCCCCCCACCCACCACCCATTGAAATGAGCTCAATGAGCCTGTTCCAATGAGGGGTCACATGATATGGTTTTGGTGAAATATTTTGAAAAATATGTTTTTCGACTGATTAATTTGTAAATTACACAGGCAGATGTGGCAAATTCATTGGATAAAGGGTTCAAAATAATACAAAATTTATGTTTGTGTGTATTTATATGAATACCCACGTATAAATATCTTGAAAATTTAAAAAAATTATACATTTTTAGAGAATTATTCCAATTGATTAATTGATATTTTTTTTTATTTTATTGTAGAACATTGATTATAAACACAAAAAACATACAGATGTTCTTATATTTGCTGGATTAAGGAATGGTCAGGTAGTATAATTCATCCTTCACTAATGCTTTGTTTTACTATATGGAGACTAAATATACATTTTAAAGAAAGTTTTATCTTGGTGCTACAGTTGTTTTTACGCCCCCGACCTCTGGAGGTTTCGGGGTATCTAGTGAAGCCCTCTGTCCGTCTGTCCATCCGTCTGCCTGTCCAGACAAACATTTTGCATTGTAACTTCAAAGCCATCATTCAGATTTAAATCTCCTTTGGTATGCTGATAGACTTGCATGGGGGAACGGATATGCGTAAGGAACAGGTTCTGTCCAATAATTTTTCCCATAGTTATGGCACTTTTTCACTCTTTCAACCTATACAATTTTACTTTTTTTTTTTAGGTAGTACATTACGACAACTGTTTTGTTGTGCCTGTGGGTACTCTTCAGTAAATTAGGAGAAAACAGCACCTTATTCATCAAATTTTTGAGGCTTCTAGCCGAATATTAAGCCAATAGTAAGGATGTAAAAAGGTTAACCCTTAAGGGCATTATTCTGACTTTGATTACATTTTTTGCAACAGAACAGGTGCCCCTACATGCAATCTTTGGGTTAACTCACAAGTTACTTTCTAAGTACCTTGGTAGTTGTTTTTAGCTCACTCACCGTCCGTCGTTGTCCGTGAACATGGTGTTTGTGTCTTCTCTTCCCAAACCGCTGAACCAATTGATGATAGTTTGTTATGACATCGCAATTTGATTTTGTTCAAATCAAGTTGCCTCGCCCCTTGGTAGGGCCACGCCCAAAAAGTGTGCTTGAATCTTAAAAAATCTTCTTCTCATGAACCAGCATTAGTTGAGACTTGATATTTGGTGTGCAGCTTCCTTTTGAGGTGTAGACTCCGATTTGTTCAAGAGAAGTTTGTTGGGCTATATTTGCCATCGTTATGGGAGGAGCAAGAATTTTTGCCCCTCCTAAAATTTCTATTTTCCAAACCGAGAGGCAGACTTGAACCAAATTTGATATGAGGGCTTATTGGGTCATAAGTACTTAAATTTATGCCCAAATTTTTTTTCTCGTCACCCCATGGGAACCACAGGAGCTAAAATTAGAAAAAAATAAAATGCCCATATCTCTAAAACTACACGGCACTGAGAATTCTTATTTGGTGTGAAGCTTCCTTAGGACCAACAGAATGGAATGGTAAAAAAAAATTGCTATCGGTTTTATCATGGGGTACTTTTCTGGGACTTTGAAAAAGTACTGAGTCAGCATTTTCACTGTGGGTAATGGGAAAAACATTTAAGACTACTTTCCTCCCAAACCACTGCTCCAAAAGCTTTCAAATTTCACATATAACATCTTTGGAAGATTGTTTCACATGTTTATTGAAATCAATTCCCTGGGTCCATATTTGGGCTCTCTATGGGAACACAAATGTTTAAATTAGTGCAGTATGAGGAATATTCTTTAAAAATCTTCTTCTTCAGATCTACCAATAAGAATCTTTTGATATTTGGTAGTCCCTGGGTTCATATTTAGGCTGAAAATTTGGGGTCCCATTCCGGCCTTAGAAATTTTGGATCAAAATCCAGAAATGAGTTTTTCTGTTTTTATGCGTTTCGGTCAATTTTAAGACAAATTTTTTTTTTTTTACTCTGAAAATTTGGGGGCTGGGTGGGAATTTGAAAAAAAAATTTTGGACCAATATTGGACAATATTTTTTTTTATTTTTTACACTGAAAATTTGGGGGCCGGGTGGAACCAAAACCGGAAATGAGTTTTTTGTTTTTTTATGTGTTTTGGTCAATTTTAAGACAAATTTTTTTTTTTTTTACTCTGAAAATTTGGGGGCTGGGTGGGAATTTGAAAAAAAAATTTTGGACCAAAATCCGGAAATGAGTTTTTTGTTTTTTTATGTGTTTCGGTCAATTTTAAGACAAAATTTTTTTTTTTTTTACTGAAAATTTGGGGGCCGGTTTGGACCAAACTCGGGAAATTAGTTTTTTTGGTTTTTTATGCGTTTTGGTCAATTTTAATAAGAAAAAAAAAATTTAGGCTGAAAATATTTTGGTTCGTACTTCTAAAATTTCCGAACAAAAATAAATGTTTTTTATGCCTTTATCTCAATTTTGGGACGTAAAATAGCAGGAGCTGAAAATAGAAGGAAAATCCTGTGTATTGTGTGGGCACAATCACTTCATCTAGTTGGTATATGCTTTTCTTACGAGGGGCGTATGCAGCTTATTCAAGTCAAGTCCCTGGTTTGATATTTAGACTACCATGTCAGGTGAGTGCCCTCAGGCCCCCTGGGGCATCTTGTTATACAAGTCTAGACTGCCTGTATAGGCAGCCAAGACTTGCCAAAAAGAGTAGCAAAGCTACAGGGTGTAGACTGTCAAAGTGTATGAAATATATGTAAAAATCTCTAGGCCCTTATGGGTTAATAAATCCCACACTATGTGCACATGGATTGTGGGATCTTGAAAATCCTGGAATTTGGCATTTTTAGCTCACCGGACTTTCAGTCAGGAGAGATATAGTGATCACTCACCGTCCGTCGTCCGTGAATTTCAACATGGTGTTTGCGTCTTCTCCTCCCAAACCACTGAACCAATTTAATTGATATTTGAGATAATAGTTTGTTATGACATCGCAGTGTGATTTTGTTCAATTCAAGTTGCCAAGCCCCCTAGTTAGGGCCACACCCTAAAAGTGTGCTTAAATCTTCAAAAATCTTCTTCTCATGAACCAGCATTAGCAGAGACTTGATATTTGGTGTGCAGCTTCCTTTTGAGGTGTAGACTCAGATTCGTTCAAGAGAAGTTCGAGGAGCTATATATTTGCCTTTGTTATGGGAGGGGCAAGAATTTTCGCCCGCCCAAAATTTCTATTTTCCAAACCGAGAGGCAGATTTGAACCAAATTTGATATGAGGGCTTATTAGTGCTGCCGCGGTTAAGACTTTTTTCTGACCGGTTAACCAGCGTGTTTGACCGTGGTTAACCGCATTTAAGGTACCTATATTTGTAGTGTGTTCTTGCTTCAACTGTAACTATTATATCGGGCCGGCCAATGTTATTTACATTGACCATAAATAATAATAAAGAAGTATTCTATTTAGTCGTTGTTGTTCAATCGCCCATGTGTTTACATCAGTGCGTGTACCGGAAATCAACAGGTTTGTGGGGCCAATATGGATGAAACCATAAAAAATACAAAATCATCAAAATAACAACGAAAAAATAAATAATAACACATTAATTGTTTGCCAGCAATACCTGGAGAGACGTATTTATTTATTCCATGAACTCCAATTCACTGATGTGTAATGTCCGGTTATAAATTACGCATAAGTGCACCAGGTAAAGTTAGTTTCAATAGCACCAACAATGCTTAAGTGGGACAACAATTTGAAAACAATTTGTGCTGTAACCTGCGCATTTGTTGTATTTTTATTGGTTTTTCAGGAACATTCTCGCGTTCCGGAAAAACCAACTTAATCACAACAACTGCGCAGGTTACGGCGCAAATGGTGCTCTGATTCTGAAACTATGAACTTTCAGTCACAAACGTGCGTTGGATTTTCTTGACAGGGATGAAGAAAGACATTGGGGTGATAAACAAACACTGAAAAACAAATAAATGCGAGTATTTTTTAAATCTTTAGTAATAATTTTCCTTTATTCTTTTATCTTATTCACCACGTGGTAACTCATCAAAACTTACCTATTTCCGTTGCATCCCAAACTGCCCCAAATTGGCAAGACGTAACTTGCAACTAATTCTTTTTGACTGCATATATTTAAAAATGGGGGGTGCGACTTATACATGGGCTTTAGGCAAAAGGGAGGAATTCCAGGTGTGAGTTTGGGGTGTGACTTATACACAGGGCCGACTTATACACGGACATATACGGTGAGTATAGTGAATGTAAGGTTAACCGGTTAAAACATTTTCTTGACCGGTCAAAGTTTTAACCACAGGTTAACCGGTTATCCAGATAACTGCGGCAGCACTAGGGCTTATTGGGTCATAAGTACTTAAGTTATGCCAAAAAATTTTTTTTCGCCCCATGAGAACTGCAGGAGCTAAAAAGAGGAAAAAATTAAAACGCCCATACCTCCAAAACTACACGGCACTGAGAATTCTTATTTGGTGTGAAGCTTCCTTAGAACCAACAGAATGGAATGGTAAAAAAAAATTGCTATCTGTTTTATCATGGGGTATTTTTTTGGGACTTTGAAAAAGTGCGGAGTCAGCATTTTTTAACACTGTGGGTAATGGGACAAACATTTAAGACTACTTTTCTCCCAAACCACAGCTCCAAAAGCTTTCAAATTTCACATATAACATCTTTGGAAGATTGTTTCACATGTTTATTGAAATCAATGCCCTGGGTCCAAATTTGGGTTCTCTATGGAGCCCAACTGTTTAAATTAGTGCAGTATGAGGAATACGCTTTAAAAATCTTCTTCTTCAGATCTGCAAATAAGAATCTTTTGATATTTGGTATGCAGCATGCTTAGGGGGGTGAGAATCTTTTAGAATCTTCTTCAGATCCAGCAGTCGGAATGTTTTCATATTTGGTGTGCAGCATCCTTAGGGGGGTGTGATTCAAGTTTGTTAAATCCAAGTCCCTGGGTTTATATTTGGGCTCCCTGTGGGAGCCCGAATTGTAACTTCTTTCACTATGAGGATTTTTTCTTTAAAAATCTTCTTCTTCAGATTTAGCAGTCAGAATGTTTTGATATTTGGCATGCAGAATCCTTAATGGGGTGAGATTCAAGTTTGTTCAAGCCTTGTCCCTAGGTTCATATTTGGGCTCACTGTGGGAGCTCGAATTGTAACTTATTTCAAAATTAGGAATTTTCTTTAAAAATCTTCTTCAGATCCAGCAGTCGGAATAAAAATATATTTTTTTTTAGATCCACTGGTCTGAATCTTTGGATATTTGGTATAATCTTTTCTAAGGAGGAGCAGATGCAACTAGTTGAAATCAATTCCCTGGGTTTTATATTTAGGCTACCATTATCAGGTGAGCGCCCTCAGGCCCCCTGGGGCCTCTTGTTAAATCCCAGACCTAGAAAGTCCTGAAAAATGAATATTTTTTTAAACCGATCTTTGAAAGTTCTGGAAAACCAGTCAACATTTTAGGGGCAGCGTTGCCAACAGTGAACTTGAAAGATGCCCATTGAGCAAATTGTGTCAAGTCGGTCAATATTGGAAATACATATATGGGGAATCTGTTCTCCTGAATTTCAAGCATAGCAACACACTTTTATTACGAGATTAAAAGTGGTTAACAGGACATGGGCCTAACAACGTTTTGTTCACTCATTCAGCATGTTCAATCAAGCCAGAAAATAAGCACACAGTCATCTGTAAAATGAGGTCACCAGAGGATGAATTTAGTGATGCTACCCTGCACAGCGTCACTAAATTCACCCTCTGTGAACCTCAATCTGAATCAGGTCTCAAAACTAAACAGAAAAAGGTACCCAGAGGATAATTTGGCCCACTATATGGGATAGCATCATCAAATTCACCCTCTGGTGACCTCATTCTGCAAATGTCAGACTGCTTATTTTCAGGGTTATGTTCAATGCGCTTTAACCCTTTACCCAACGCAGACGATATCAAAATTTATTATTTTAAATATCATTTTTTTAAATTTTTTAAAAAATTTCAACAAAACCATATCATGTGACCCCTCGTTGGAACGAGCTCGACGAGCTCGTTCCAACGAGGGGTCACATGATATGGTTTTGTTGAAATTTTTTTAAAAATAATATTTTTTCAACTGCTGAATTTGCATATTATGCGGGCGGATGCGGACGATTCGTTGGGTAAAGGGTTAACCACTGGCAGTGTGACAACAGTTCAAGCTGCTGGTTGAGTGCTGGAAGCCACTATTGGGACTCTACTGAAAAGTGCTGAAAGCCACTTTAGTGGCTTTACACTGTATTCATTACCTTGCTTACTCAGCAGTTGAAACATATAAAGTGTTTAAACAAAATTGTTTCATTACAATTTATTGGAGAGTGCCAAAAAACGCTCTCAAAAAAATGTAACAAAACATTTTTTATGAACAAAATCTGACTAAACTGGCACTCCTTTTGTTTGTTGCACAGTACCCTTGAAAACACAATACTTGCATTTACAAATCACCATTGAAAAATAATTTAGCACGCTACAAGTTAACTCTTATCACTGCTTCAAGCAGATTTTTCTTCCGAGTACAAACACTACCTTGCTGAGGTATATTCCTGTTTTTTTTATTATAAAATATACCTCAGTAAACGTGGGTAGTCTTGCACTTTACCAGGAATTGTAACAAAGCAAAAAATGTGAACCAATTTTGATGCCCAGAATTAATTCAGCACTCTACTAGTTAATAAGTGGAGTTTGTTTCTTTTAATCTTTTCAGTTAAGTTTACTGGATGCAGAAGTTTGTTGCATGAATCATTCTGTTCAAGCACATGGTGGAACTGTTTCTTGTCTAGAGTCATCAACTGATGTTCACAGAGACAGAAGTCATGTGACACCTGAGGGTAGAATTATCATATCTGGAGGTTCAGATAATGTTATCAAGTTCTGGGGTGTTGAGATTGACCATCGTGACCCTCCAAACATCAGTTTAATTCTTCTCCACAAGGTAAATTTAGATTAATTCCATACTTGATCATGGTTTGAAGACAGAACTCTCAATATTTCTAGTTAACCCTTTACCCAACGCAGACGATATCAAAATTTATTACTTTACCATTTTTTCAAATTATTCAAAAAATTTCAACAAAACCATATCATGTGACCCCTCGTTGGAATGAGCTCGACAAGCTCGTTCCAACGAGGGGTCACATGCTATGGTTTTGTTGAAATGTTTTGAAAAATAACATTTTTTCAACTGCTAAATTTGCATATTACGCAGGCGGATGCGCACAATTCGTTAGGTAAAGGGTTAAAGAACTCTCAGTATTTCTGGTGAAGTAATTTTCTAGAAATTTAATATTTAGTGCAAACAAATCTTTTAACCCCTCATTGGAAATAACCAGGGTCCACATGCAAATGAAAAGTCACTGAATTGAGACCCTTTCCTTGAAAAGGGCATGAATTCATTTTTCTTCTTGAATAGAACTTGATTTTTCTCCATCTCCCTTGAAAAGTACTTGAATTCAGTTTACCTACAACCTTTGAGACCATAACTATTTGATAATCCACCTTGCATATGTATGATGACATACAATCGATCGGAGACATCCAGGGAGCTGCATCTCTGCATAAAGGTCATCAACAGAAAATCCTAGAATTTCAGTTACATTGCAATTTTGTCACAGTAACCTCTCTCCCCTTCTAAAGGATTCCCTAGGAATGTTGATAAATCAGAATCCTCCTCATTGCAAACTGGTGTACAAATTGACAATAAGGCCTAAAAAAAATAAAAAATCTGTTTCTCAGGCCCTCCCGCATGGTCCTTTTGGCTACCGCATGCTCTCTTTTTATAACCAATTTAAACTTAAAAAAAATAAAAATTAAATGGTTTATGTCTGATATTTTACCCAAGTTAAAAAAATTGATGAGTTTGTCCCTTGAGTGCAAGAAGACTTTGCAATGCTTTAGCATTGCAAAGTCTTCTTGCATTCAAGGGATGAAATACACCACCACCCATGCTATTCTGTAGATTATGAGGCCTAAAACTTGAACCAAGAACATGAACTTTTGATAGCAAAAAAGTAATTACTGAAATTAAAAAATAAAATAAAAAACCGCTCGCCCGCATGCAATTTCACAAATAATGGCCTGAGAAACAGAAGATCTACTTTGTGTGGCCTAAAGTGCTGTTTATATGTCTGCTTTTACAGGTCTTTTTCTTTTGATTTCCTTGAATAATGGCATACTTGAAGGGAACAAATTCAAGCGATATGTACTTCTAAAAATCAAAAAATTCATTTTGGGGATTCAGGATAGTTATTTGAAGCAATTTTATATAAAATACACAGGTTTTATCAATTTACAAATAAGGGTGGTACAGTAGAATCCTCTTAATTGAATATCCATTTTGCCAGTGAAAATTATTCAGTTAACAGGAGTATACAGTTAACAGAGATTTGGTCAGTTCCTTGTGTTCTGGAGGTAAACTGAGCATTTATTCTATTATATCTTGTTGGACAGAGCTCATAGAGCTCTGTCCAACAAGATATAATAGAATAAATGCCTGTATTGGATGTAGTGAGGCCAAAAAGGTTGATAAATAAGGGGAATTTGGTGTGTGTCACAGTAATGTTTTCGACATTTTACAAAAAGTTATATACAATTAACAGGAGTTTACTCTACAACCCATATGCAATTAATAGATCAAATTTGTACTGAAGGTATGATAAATGGTTTTGTGTTTGAAAATTTTATTCAATTAACAGGGATATACAATTAACCCTTTACCTAACGTAATGGCCAAAAGCGGCCAGCGCTATTCTCAAAAATCGCCAATTAATTTTCATTATATTTTCATTTTTTGTCTCAAAAAGATAGGTTATGATCCCTTGTTGGAACGAGCTAGTCGAGCTCATTCCAACGAGGGGTCATAACCTATGTTTTTGAGACAAAAAATGAAAAAAAATAGTTATTCAAGAAATTTTTTGGCAAGTGTCGGCTGTTTTTCATGTTAGGTAAAGGGTTAAGAGATATCCAATTAAGGGGCTCCACTGTATGTGATAACAAATCACAGATTTTTGGGAAGTGAGTTTGGGAAAAAAACGCAAGCTAATTAACTTGACTCAAAAATGATTTGAGTGTTTTTTTCAAGCATCATTTAAATATTATTTATAGATGGATTACTAATTCAAATGAGTTGTGGTAATGCAGTAAAAATTTGGATTTACCAGGCCTGAAAATAAGCAGTCTGACATTTGCAGAATGAAGTCCCCAGAGCGTTAATTTGATGATGCTATCCCATACAGTGGGTCAATTTATCCTCTGGGTACCTCTTTCTATTTAGTTTTGAGACCCTGATTCAGATTGAGGTTCACAGAGGGTAGATTTAGTGATGCTACCCTGCTGTGCAGTGTTGCATCACTAAATTCACCCTCTAGGGGCCTCATTTTGCAGATGACCATCTGCTTATTTTCTGGCTTGGGATTTACCATTTTATATAGTAGGTTGTGAAATGAGTTTTGCATTTGGTGAAATGGGTTTTTTTATGTTCACTTTTGGCATTTCCTAATTTCATGTCATATTAAATACAATACAAAATGGACTTGATCTGACAGGTCATCATGACATTATGTAATGTAAAAATGAAGCAATCTCTAAAAATAAGCAGCCTTGGGAAAATATTTTGTTTCAATAAAATTTAAACATTCTAATGACATCTTGCATTATTGTTGAATATTCCAGATAAATAAAGAGGGTGATTTGATGAATTTTGAACCTAAAAAATACAATTGACTTTTGGTGAGGTTTTGTTGGGAATTCCCTGAAAATTATGTGCACATGACTGGTACTTCCTTTCCTGTCAGTTTTTCTCTCTTCTTTGTTGCATGACCCCCTGTTTTTGGTCAGAAAAAGTTGTCTGAAAGGCTATACTTTACAAAAATATTTGAATGCCAAAATTAAAATGATGCAATCATAATTTTTTTCGCCAAATGATACATTGGAAAAATATTTAGTGCTGTGATACTTATAGGAAATATGTTTTTTGCCATTTTTGGCTTCCAAACCTGATTTAATTATTATTTTTGGAGCTTATTTCAATGTTCATTGGGGGACCACAAACCTTACAACACTGTTTTATTGTTTTGAAAAGTTATATTTTTGACACAGTCAGCAATAAAGGCTATCTATTACCAAAATAAGGTTGTTAATACAAGCAAAGTCACATCTTGAGCAAGTGTAGTCTTCAGAAGCACACTATAACCTCTGCCAACTAATAGCCTATCTTACCCTGTTAACATATTTATTTAAACCATGGTTCCTCCTCATAGTACTGTGGATGGGGGATTCCAATCTTCTACACCTCCCCCCCCCCCCCCTCCCCAAATCACAATTCAAATACACAGCCTGAAAACCTGTCATGTGCTTCTATTCACTGGCATTTAGATGTTTTTCTGTGTCTGCTGCTCTTAAAGATGTTAGAAAGCAATTCCTTCACTGAAAGAGTATTTTGGAACAGAAATTTGGAGGTGGGGGTGTGGGGGCTATGTTGGAAAAAATAACATACATGTAATAAAGTAGCAAATGTGAATGAATGGTATTTGTGCATAGCTACCAATATAGTAGTCTAGTACTAGTGCTGTCATGGTTGCTATGTTACAGCACAAAACTACAACAACAGTTGTGATATATTGTTCACTGCTTGAACCAAGTTTCCTACCCATACTGAACCACTGAGCTGATGGGGAACATTTGGAAAGACTGTACAGAATGTTTTTGGAGACTAAATTTAATATCATACATTTTCAGTTTCTTATGATTTGCCCTGGAACTCCAGCACTCTCTGGGCTTTTTTCTATTTGACAACCTTGTCCTGGCTCTTCTCATTATATTTTTCATTGTATGTCATTCAGTACTCTTATGTAGACTTCCAAAATGTGCGACTGCAAGTCTATCTGTCTCTCTGTCTCTCTCTCTATTAGAGAAGGAGTTTTGGGGTTTTTTTTGCTTTTCATTTGCCTGGCTCAACACTTTAAATAATTGGCAGTTGACTATCTTTCAGCTTCAACCCCACCCCCACCCCCCAACACTCACCCAAATATATTAAACATCAAAGACCACTCCATTCTAGAAGCAAATATCTGATTCATCTTCACTGGAAATATATTTTCTACAATTTCCCTCTTTTTGTCAGAATGGATGTATGTGGGGACTTAAAACTAGATTTGTGAAAGTGCACTTATGGGTACTTGCAGCACAAGCATTGAAACAGTTTTTGAGATACCACAGTAGCCGTACTGGGAACACTGTTGGACAAAAATCTGTGTTTTATGTTTGTCAGTGCCATACCAATGACTCTAGGTGCCTTAACTGAGAAAACTGTGGCTTTTTCTTAGAAAAATTGCAAAATATTCATCAAACACAATGTGAAATGACTTCATTTACTGACTGTAATTTATAAATTATCACAAACACAAATGGGAAATTTAATATCACAAGAGGTTTGTTTTGTGTCAACATCAATTAATTTATGTATCATATCATAGTTTTTGAAGAAAAGAGGCCTGGGGGGGGGGGGGTGGGGTGGGGGGGGGGGAACATTCAGGGCTATATTTTACCACATCAGTAGGAAGAAGAAAATTTATTGTTGGAATAAAAAGGTACTGTCTTTTTATATTGGTTAAATTTATAGCTGGAACCCCAAATTACAAAATTTGTTGTTCATATTTTTTTGAGGGGGTTGGAACACTATTTCTCTTGCCGTGTGGTTAAATTAGACAGATTTTTTCCCACAATATCATGTGCTAATGCAGATTTAGTTTTATTTTGAGATCAGGAAAGTTTTCAAAGAAAGCTGTGAATTCTTATCCCTCTCAGCGTACTTATTAGGTTATAGGGTAGAAAAATCTTTTTGGGGCAATAACAGTTTTAAGCCCATTTGACAAAGTTTGGACACGTTTCTTTATAAGAACAAATTTCCCATGTTTTTAAGTCAACAGAAGCCAAAAGTTGAATTCTAATGCAGAAATGGCTCT
Source organism: Pictodentalium vernedei (assembly GCA_031216915.1). Classification (NCBI taxonomy): domain Eukaryota; kingdom Metazoa; phylum Mollusca; class Scaphopoda; order Dentaliida; family Dentaliidae; genus Pictodentalium; species Pictodentalium vernedei. The sequence continues at coordinate 157,394,585 of CM062294.1, forward strand.
TGGAAGTGATTCTCATGGAAGTTGTAAAATGTGACTTTGGTAGGGTTGGGAATGATTATAGGTATTGCTGCAGTAAATATTTGATTTAGAGTTACAGACCTTGAAATGTTGCACTTGGAAATGATGCAATCTCTGAAATAAACAGGCTTGGGAAAATATATTGTTTGAATAAACATTTCAAACATTCTAATGACATCTTGCATTATTGTTGAATATTCCAGATAAATAAAGAGGGTGATTTGATGACATTTGGACCTAAAAAATACAACTGACTATTGGTCTGGTTTTGTTGGGAATTCCCTGAAAAGTATGTGCATATGAGTGGTCCTTCCCTTCCTGTCAGTTTCTTTCTCTTGTTTGTCACATGACCCCCCTCTTTTCAGGTCAGAAAAAGTTGTCTGAAAGGCTATACTTGACAAAGATATTTGAATGCCAAAATTAAAATAATGCGATCATAATTTCTTTCACTTGTACATTATAATGGTCACCTATGGGAAAATATTTGGGGCTGTGATACAAATTCCTCTCACACTTTTCTTCAGAGAGCAGAGAAAACAAACCAAATTATTGACAACAGATTGCAACATGTATTTAGACGAAAGGTTTCTTTAATTTTTTTAGTTATTGCCCTTGATCAACTTGGAAAATTTCTCATTTTCATCAAGAGAATCAACTCCTTGTACACTTTGAGTTTTGGTTTACCCTTTATCTAACATTATAGCGATATCTGGTAGATGCTATTCACATGTATAGTCATCCAAATTTGATTATTTTTTCTATTTTTGCCTCCAAAACATAGCTTATACATACAATAAATAGGTACTAGGGCCGGTAATCAGATTTAAACCATGAGTTGGATAAGGGTTTTAATCCTACTTGTGGTTTAAACTGATTACCAGCCCTAGTACCTATTTGTTTTATTTATACCATGCTCTTAATAAATAAATGACTTTGTCACTAAAATGGAGAAAAAACGATACTTTCTGTCGCATACACATGGGTTTGTTTTGTTTACATCTACGCCATTGAGCAGTACTACCAGCTGCACATGAATGCTTGATTGACAGCTAGACACATTGTCAAAGTTGATTGAATTTACCTTGCTTTTTCAGTCAAATTATTATTAACAATTCTTAAATTTTATTTTAAGTATTTAATTGTAAGTACTTTAAACTTAAGTCATTGCTCATAGTAGATAGTACCACAAAGCATTGTATGTTTGAATGAAATATCGTGAATGCGTTGGATTTGGCAAACTGGGTCACGTCAAGGCCAAGATGGAGGCACTTCCTACTATAGATGTATATTTTGTTAACCGCAGTAGAAGCTTTACACCGGTAGTGGGGTTAAAAGCTATAATATTCAACATACATGCTTTTCACAGGTAGTAACATAGGTGAGAATGGTATAAAAACTCTTTATAAATTCCTTACAACTGTGGATCATTTTCTAGTAGTGTTAGGAGATTAAGGGTTCATGAAACTTTCAAACAATATAAGAGATGGGCAATATACCAAACTGATACAGTATCATGGGGATGCCAGAAACCGAACCAGATCAGCCATTAAATACAAAAACCCATGTGTATTTTCAAATTTTCCTATATTCGCTATTCATAAGACCTTGTTGAGGATTTATAACAGTTGAAGTGTTCATTTCTATGAAAGAAGTGACTGGTTTTTATTTTCAGTTTTGTTAACCCTTTGACCCAACGCAGAGGATATCAGAATTTATTATTTTAAATAACATTTTTTCAAATTTAAAAAAAAAAATTCAACAAAACCATATCATGTCATCGCCCTCATTGGAACGAGCTCGGCGAGCTAATTCCAACGAGGGGTCACATGATATGGTTTTGTTGAAATTTTTTGAAAAATAATATTTTTTCAACTGCTGAATTTGCATATTGCGCGGGCGGATGCGGCTGATTCGTTGGGTAAAGGGTTAAGGGCCTGGGCAGTTGTCCTTAATTCCCAGTAGACTACAACATGTATGTCCAGTTGCTAAACAGTGATTTCTAGTCCAGTCTTGGCTTCCTGTTAAGGCAGCCAAGATTGGTGTAGAAATCACTGCCCAGGTGATTTGTCTATAGCAGGACCTTCTAATGATGGCATGCTAAGGGCATGTGCTCTGAGATTACAGAACCTTGAAAAATTTGCAACAAGTCACAACATGACTGCAGATGTGATTTGTGTAGGTGATTTTAATGTTCCGCTCATTGGCAGTGACATTTGTGGCACTTTGGAAGAATGAGACAAGAACATGTTCTGTATTTTCCCATTGTGAATTCCCCATATGGTACTACCAGCAAATCTCTGTTAAGTCAGATACAAAATATTGAACCAATACTGCAGTATACCCCCTTAAAAAAAACAAATGCAAGACCAAACTCAAAATTTCAGAACCACTTATCTCTAAACATTGTTATGGTTCATTGACGAGTAACTTGTATAAGGTCTAATAAACTATTAGTTCATTTCACAGACACTCACATTGCTTGCTTGGAAAACCTGCACCTTAATTTTTTTTTTTCACCTTTGGAAATATACACTATTATCACCTGGCACTCCAGAAAATAAAGTATTATTGTCCAATAATAATTGTTAGCATCGAAAAATAAAGACCGTTTTGTATTATTTTGAGAATTAATACCCGTAGTAACTAATAGAGAGCTAAATTATTTTCGGTTGTCAATATTTGTTCACATGTCTTTACCTTGTTACAATTTATGGGAGAGTGCCTGCACTCTCCCATAAATTGTAACAAGAGGCAAATCCCCACAGAGTAAACAACTTCAAGTCAAAGATAATATGAAACTCATCTGTAGAATATGAAACTTGTGCATGTAAGCCAGGGTATCTCACTCCAGAATAAAGCCTAAATATGGACTTCCAGCACTCAACCGGTTAAGAGCTGGTAAGAACTGTTTAACCATTTACCTAACATGAAAAGCAGACGACACTTGCAAAAAAATTTTGAATAACTCATTTTTTGTCTCAAAAACATAGGTGATGACCCCTCATTGGGGTCGTTCCAATGAGGGGGTCATAAAGTTTTTGAGACAAAAAATGAAAAAATAATGCAAATTAATTGGAGCTTTTTGAGAATACTGCTGGCTGGTTTTGTCCATTATGTTGGGTAAAGGGTTAACTGTTTCTAATTTGTCCTTGGCACATTCCGAAACATTTCAGTTTTTGTTCTCAGAAAAACTACCTGCCCCAGGCTATGAAAACCCACTAACAACTTATCGGGGGAGAAAAACTCTGAAACTGTTATCAGAAATTATATATACCCTTTCAGCACTTCATTTGACCAAAAACGTCACTAGTGAATCTATTGTGTGTTAATTTCAAGTACTTATGACTCATGCATTTGAAGACAGATGGGCCAATTTTACTATGAACATGTGTCTGTATTTCTGTATACAATTATATTATGCGAAACGATAATCATTGACAGTGACAAGGGAGATGGAATGAAATAAAAACACATCCAGTGACATCATTTTACGAGTTTTCAATTCATTTAAGAATTAACTGTTGTTTCTGTTCGGGTTATGTATTATAAACTGAAAATTCTCAGCACAAGATTCATAACTTGCGTAGCTTAAGGTTGAACCGAGAATTTTCAGTTTATATCAACAACAGTTAATTTTTATAATTTTATCATCAATTAAATATCAACTCAGCAAGTAGCAAATATTACTTTATTTTAAATGAACAATAAGAAAAAAGTTTTGTTTATTTGAATGCGATACATTGGGAAAATTGTCAGTCATTGGTTTGCTTACTTTTCAGTATTTACTGTACTTGAATGCAGATGATAACATCAACGGACGGCACACAGAGACGTTGGGATAGATGGGTCCCATAAAAACTTGAAAAGTTATATATTAAATTATTGGGTCTCTTAGTTTGTTTTCCTCAGTTATAATGCAGAAATTTTATTTGTTTATTTAATATATAGAGGATATTCACGAAAATTTGATGAATACCGAAAATATCTCATGAGTGGCTACAAAGAAATATGAGGATCTTCACGAGCGACGCAGTCGCGAGTGAAGATCCTCATATTTCTTGTAGCCACGAACGAGATATTTTCGGTATTCATCAAATTTTCGTGAATTTTCTTTTTATTTAATGCTCTACGACTACAAACTCTCCAATTTGTGGCCTTTATTTGCCATTAAGGCGCAAAATTTATGTGCCGAACCGGCGTCCATACAAAAATTACAACAACCAAACTCCAACCATTGGAATGTGTGAATATCCGCACAAAAAGTAGTCCCGTCTTATTTCTCCCCTAACTTTACGATTTACCAAGGCTGGCGAATTGAAATAATCGCAATGTGTTTCGAAGAAATAGAACAATAACAAAAAACACCACTTTCTTATTTTCAATAACAAGACACGTCATTTTATTTTTTTTGAACTCAATGCACTGAAGACGTGTGAAGTTGAACTGAAGAAATTTGAAAGTGATTTCGGCTTTTCGCTGGAAGGTGAATGAGAAAGTCAAACTTTGAAACCGCTGATTTAATGAATTGATTTAGTCACTGTCACTATCAATTATTCGAATTCGTTTGTATTTGGGACTCTGGAATTCATTACTGATGTGCTGACTCGTTTAAAGTACATGTGATTTGTCATCCGAACCTACGATGAAATATCGATTTCTAAATATCATTTTGATATTTCGTTTTGCCGACCGACAGGGGAATATGACTTAATTTTTCAGCGTGAATTGATGCCTGAGCATTAAATAAAAAATAATATTTGTTACTTGCTGAGTTGATATATAACGATTAATGCACATTCAGCCGACAAGGTGGGCAGAGCTTACTTGACAGCTTCAGTGTAAATTCTCTAATAATTTCAGTTATAGAGGTGTTGTTAAAAACATTGTCCTGTGCTTCCATTCAGGTTATAAAATTTGGACAAATGTCACCTGGTACAGTAAGAACCAATCATATGTCGCGAGAGTAAAATTGATTAAATTATTGTAAAATAGCTGATCATTAAAAGAAACTAGAAAGAAAGTAGTTAGACAACTGACTTCTGGAATGAATGTGATTTATTTTGGAGACTAAATCTGAGAATGACTGTAGTTCTTAAAAAGTATTGTCTCTGGACATGGAATCTATCATCATGATAAGTTTAATTTTATTTTACAGATGTCATTCGAGTATATTCCATCTCATATTTGCATGTTTGATGACCTCTTGTGTATTGGAACAGGCATGAAAGGGTGAGTTTTTTTTCCCAGTATGGGATAATTGAAATTTTGTTCAACCTGACATCAGTCCATCCATCCATCACAAAACTTTTTCCGCCAAACTCCTACATTTTTTATGGAATGTTTATGAAATTTGGTGTGAAGAATCAGTATAGTGTGTAGATGTGCATGTGGACAGGAGTTTTTGAATTGACAAATTTTGTGCTGTTACAGCCACTAGTAATACTTTAGTTTCCAGCAAGAATCCTTTCATATTTGGTGTACAACATCTCTAGGGGTTGAGGATGGGGGCAGAATCATGTTTGTTAAACTTAGTGCATTATGTGGAATTTTCTTTATACCCCCACAAAACGAAGTTTAGGGGGGGGGGGGGGGGGGTATATAGCAGTCAACTTGTTCGTTGTTGGTCTGTTGCACATGTAAACTTGTGGAGCGAACTACTTCCACAGTATTAGTCGCATATTCATGAAACCTCACAAAAATTATTAATATTATGAGGCGAAGTGCGTGACATAATTTTTTTCCAGATCAAATTCAAGATGGCCGACTGGTGGCCATATTGGATTTTACAAAATACTTGTGGAGCGAACTACTTCTACAGTTTTTGCTGCATTTTCATGAAACTCAATATAAATTGATCGATATGATGAAGAGCAGTGTGTGACATAAATTTTTTCCAGATTGGATTCAAGATTGCCAACTGTAGGCCATAATGGATTTTGCAAAATACTTGTGGAGCGAACTACTTCCACAGTTTTAGTCGCATTTTCATGAAACTTCACCAAAATGATCAACGTGATGAGGAGCAGTGTGTTACATAATTTTTTTTCCGATAAGATTCAAGATGGCCGACTGGCGGCTATATTGGATTTTTTGTTTACTTAGAAAAATTGAATGCCCCTTTTCAGTCACCAACACTAGGCAGTATGCCACGGTGGGGTTATACCAGATGACAGACGATCTCTAGTTAAAAATCGTCATCGGATTCACTGGTGAAACTATTTTGATATTTGGTATACAGTATCTCTGGAAGGGGTGGGGGGTGGGGGGGGGGGGGGGGGGTCGGCACTGTGCTTGGGTGGGATGTTCTGATTCATATTTGTTCAAATTGGGTCCCTGAGTTAATATTTGGCCTCTATATTGGAGCCCAAAGTTTAACTCAGTGCAATTTGAGGAAATTTCTTTAAAAAGTTTCTACATTTTTCATAGAATTTTTACGAAACTTGGTGTGCTCTTTCATTATGAAGTGTAAATGTGCATGTGGACAGGAATTTTTTATTTGACAAATTTTTGCACAGTTATGGCCCTTTGCAATATGCAAATTTTTGGCACAAATGTTTGTCTGCCTAACTTCTGAATTTTTCATGAGATTTTTTTGCCCCTGCCAACAAAGTGAGGAGGAGGATATTGTAATGTTGTTCGCCTACCCATCCATCAGTTTATCTGTCGTCCATCAGTACATCCATCCATCCATCTATCCATCTGTCCATTGAATCGAGTGAAGTATTTAACCTTGTCAATAAATGTCTGATGGGATGTATTGCTGTAAGTGACGATCCTTTCACCACCTAAGTGTTTATCCATCCAGATGTTCATCTTTCTCACTTTCCTCATATGCTTACTCCTGACATAACTCATTAAGTCGGTGGATATTATTGTCTTCCTTGCTACCTTTATTGGTTATTTGTACACCTTCATCATGAAGAGAGACATACAGAAATGGCATTATATTTATCTATCCATCTTAACCATTTCTGCCATAAATGCTGAAAACAACCTCGAATACTAATAAATAAATAATGAGATTCAAATAACTCAAATCGAGAATATGCCTGAGTTGACCATTCTTCTTTAGCACAAGAAAGAGTCTGCTGTAAAACTCTGTAGACTCTGTTATCTTATCTGAGTTATCTTTGCATGTCAGTCATGCTTTAAAAAATCTTTTAACCCTTTACCTAATGTAACGGCCCAAACCGGTCAACGCTATTCACAAAAATTGGCATTAAATTTTCATTTTTTGCCTAAAAAAAAACATAGCTTATGACCCCTCATTTGAATGAGCTCATTGAGCTCATTCCAATGAGGGGTTATCAGCTATGTTTTTGACCCTAAAAAATTAGTTATTCAAAAATTTTATTTGCAAGTGTCGACTGCTTTTCATGTTAGGTAAATGGGTAAGGCTTATGGGGTAATCTTGGCACGTCTTCCAACTGCACAAATTGTTAGGATATAATCCTGTTTAAACTTCCTTAAGACTTAGAGTACAATCTAGTATCAATCTAACTGTAAGACATGAGTATGTTGAGACTTTTGTTGTACTCTTAGATTATCTTCCAATATTTATTTATTTATTTATTTATTTATTTATTTATTTATTTATTTATTTATTTATTTATTTATTTATTGGTGTTTAAGGTCACATATTTCTGCACAATGGCTAACCATGACCGTGACAGTTTTACGGGTGGAGGAAGCCGGGTACCCAGAGAGAACCACCGAGCAATGGCGAGCAACTGTCAGCTCACCAACATACCAACTCCACACAAGCAGGGTCAGCATTGGTTGAAGACAGTTGCACCATCAACGTGCAGTACGCCTTGGTACACAGCGTCTGCACCATCAACGTGCAGTACGCCTTGGTACACAGCGTCACTGTGCCCCCACATGGGCAATGGGGGTGAAGTGTCTTTCCCAAGGACACAACGCGGTTGCCACAGGTGGGATTCGAACCGAGGACCTCTCGGCTTGCAGCCTGCACCTCTACTAACTGAGCCATCGCGTCCCCGATTATCTTCCAATAGCAATGATAGTGATCTGTGCTTCTCAGAGATAATCAGCCTTACCTCTTCATCTACATGTTCTATGAGTGCTGGAGACCTGTTAGGAGTTGAGGCGCAGACCAAGTTGCCATGGCATGAACCTCAAACCCTCCTAGAAGAATTGCTGTTCACAACGTTTAATTTTCGGATAAAATGCTGATTGTGAGAAAAAGACTTTTCTTGTACAGCTTGAATTTTACCATACATTAAAATTTGGCCAGAAAAGAAGGCCATGCACAACTGCTTATGGTGAGTGTCTGAAAGTGATATGTTAGAAATAAAGACATTATATCTTCTGAAAATACAAGAACCGGCAATTTGGCTGCTAGAAAAATTACTGCATTCAACATGGAACAAGAAAGGTATCTAAAGTACTGTATTCAGGGATTCAAAAGCATTATCAGTGGAAGAAGACTGCATGGGTGTAGACAAGCCTGGAAATAAGCAATCTATCATTAGCAGAATGAGGTCCACACAGGGTGAATTTGCTGATACTCTCCCATACAGTGGGCAAATTTATCCTCTGGGTCCATCTTTCCGTTTTAGCTTGAGAATTTTATTCAGACTGAGGTTCACAGAGGGTAAATTTAGCGATGCTACTCTGCTGTGCAGGTTAGCATCACCAAATGCACCCTCTGGGGGACCTCATTCTGCAGATGATAGTCTGCTTATTTCCAGGCTTGGGTGTAGAGGGAGGAGAAGGCTGAAGAAATGAAGTTGACATTCTCCTCTCGCTCCTAGAAGAATAGCATCTTTTATGTGGATATCTAGATAAGCCACGATGATGGCTTTAACAGAAATCACACTCAGTACAGTGTGAAAGATAGCTGAAAGGAGCAACTGAGTTGTTTAGCTCTTCTAACTCAGAGACTGGCAGCCATGGCGTTAAGCAAGTGACCAGAAAACACAGAATCATCTGGACAGGCTCTCTAGAAAAACCATATGATGTATCTCAAGTGGAGTGTGGAAGAATGTAAATTGCTCTTGATAGTGATAGCATGAGTACCAAGGCGTCTCCATCAAGTGTGATAGAAGACAACAGGAAATTGCAAGAGCAAAAATATCTCTCAGAACTTTAAGAAGGAAGACTGGAGCCCTGTCTGTTGAAAAAAGTTGATTTTGGAGCTTTTGACAGCAACTGAGAGATAATGGACACAAAAACATCATCCACTAAAGAAGATTGTAAAGGTCAAATGAGAAAGGACTGTAGTAAGTTGGTAGTAGCAGATCTCTTCTCTACTGCATAGAAATGACTAAATGAAGAGGGTAAGGCCTCAGGCTTTACCTCAGGCACATAATCATAAAACAAGCCATTAATTGAAAATAGAATATGTTTTTATATGCCTTTGTGAAAAAAATGGTTGTATTTTGTAAATGGGTTGTCAGTCCATCCGATGTTCATTTGCCTGTTCATCCATTTTTTTTTGTCCGGATGTTTTCTCAACTGATCAAGGGCCATTCTCTTCGAAACTTGATATGCATATTCACCACCATGGGAACCTGTGCATGTTCAATTATAGTTTTGGTGGGACTATTTTGCCAGAGTTATGCCCCTTTTTGACTTTGAATAATTTGCCTCATCGGTCTGAATTTTGTTCGGAGATTTTCTCGGCGGTTTATGGACCAATTCTTTCTAAACTGGACATGCATGTTCACCACCATGGGAACCTGTTCATGTGTGATTATAGTTCTGGTGGGTGTATTTTTCCCAGAATTACTTTACAACTTAGAATATTTTGCCTCATCGGTCTGAATTTTGTCTGGAGATTTTCTTGGAGGTTTATTCTTTCGAAACTTGGTATGCACTTTCACCACCATGGGAACCTGTGCATCTGCAATTATAGTTATGGAACATTCCGGTTTTTGGACAATAACTTGAGTTTGGGTTTGTCGATCAGCTCCAAACTTGATTTGTGTCTCAGTCATACTAAAATACAAGTTAAGTTCAAACTGGAGTTCTGTCCGATGTTATAGGTTGGTCCATGGATCAAAGAAGTACTCATGTACAAATCGAAAAAGCCTACCAGGTGTATTATGCAATGCTAGGCGGTGCTCTTGTTATGCCTCTGGCCTCCATCCATCCATCTGTCTGTCTGTCTATCTGTCTGTGTGTGCAAATGTTTTGTATTATAATTTCAAAGCCAGTAGTCGCATTTGGATCTCCTCTGGTATACTGATAGGCCTGCGTGGGGGGATGGATACGCACAAGGAACGGGTTTCGTCCAATAATTTTTCCCAAAGTTATGTCCCTTTTTCACTTGGAATAGAAAATTTTTCTGTTTTCACTCTTTTGACTTGGAAAATTTTTCTGTTCCACAATACCTTCAAGGCTACTTCAAACGTGTCTATGGCCAGTGGCTCATGCTTTGCATAGCCCTTGTTATTTTTAGAATTCACTTAAAAAGAAACTTTCCACAATCCATTCCAATGATTGGTCATAAGCTGGAATGCTTTTGAGAATAGTACAGGCTGGTTTTGGTTACCTAGCTAGCTTACCAACTAGCTCTTTTCTTGGGAAAAGAGCTAGTTGGTAAGCTAACACACACAGGCTGACCATGGGCATTGCACACGATTAGTTGAAAGGCTGCCATATAAAACACCACTTGTAAATATACTCTGACTAAGACTGTAAAAATGCACAGGGTTGTTTGGTTACATGTTACATAGTGTGCAGGATTCATGGAACTAATGGATTGCAGCAATTTTTCTAAAGTGAATTCCAAAAATGAAAACGTTGATAGATTGTTAATGTGAAATAAAGAAATTGTGCGAAATCAGAATTTTATGTTCATCAATGAACTCCTCACCATCTGATTGATCATTGTCACAGGTGATTTTGTCTTGGTCCTGACTGAGGAAAGACCTATGGAGCTAGAAGCATGAGTGTCCAAAGGATAGTTTTCTCTGCTCCATTTAAGCACAGGAAAATGTTGAATGCTCCAGAATGTTTCTGCTGGAGAAAAGATCTATAAAGGAAGAAAAATCTTGTGCTAATAGTTTTTATGCCTCGCCAGAGCCAGAATGAGGAAGTGCTGTATTGATTACGAAAGATGGAAATGATATGGATCGAGGATTAGACAGAACCAAAGACAAAGAAAGAAAATCCTTTAACAAATTCTTAGATCTGTAGTCCACTAGACCTGTGAGATCTGAAAGCAGGGGTCAGCCAAGTGGGCGAGTTGGGCGAAGGAGTCGCCTTGTCATTCCTAAAGTCGCCTTGGCTTACATTGGGGGCGAAATTCAAGTCGCCCTCCCAAAATTCCTTGGGACACATGGCAGTTTGGGGCATTTCTTATGTTTTATTTCCAAATAGAAACTCTTCTGCATTCTGACGGTCATGATAAAATAAACACGTTTGCGTTTGCTGTTAAAATCAGTCATATGGTTCTGAAAATAGCCTAATTTAATATTACTCAAAAGAGTTGTAATGGCCTGTTGCGGTGTTTAAACAATTTGTCCTTACTGATAGCAGCCAGCACAAAAATGGCTTTTTAAAAATAGAATGTCCATTCTGACTCACCAGGCTGTGATTATAAATCACAAATATTAGGGTAAATGAGAATGGCAGGCCTCCATAGCACCAGTCACATGTATCATTGTCGGATGGCCGTCAGTAACTGGCATTTTTCTGAACAGTGTATTGGAAAAATACCAAGTGCAGAAGAAAAGGGAGACAACTGAAATATTTTGTTAATTTCCTCTGATTACCTCAGAAATAAATTTACTCAAATTGTTAATAACACTTAATTAACGAAGGATATTGAAAACTTTTTTAACAACACATTTCACTTTAATTAAGACATTCAGAAACCATGGTAGACCCTGCTTCTTATATGAATTTGAAATTTATTTGAATACTTTAAATATTGAAAAAAAAGCTGCAAACGGTCATGAAGAACACTATCAAAATATGTAGTGATAAATTTTACTTATCCTGCTTTTAGGTAATTTTAAAATCAACTTGAGTGCTTTTGAAGATTTAACGCACAACTGTGTTTTTAGTTAACTGGTTGAGTGCTAGATCTATCATGCCTCCATTGAAAAGTGCTGGAAGCCACTTCAGTGGCTCAACACTGTATACATCAGCTTGATGATTGCTCAGCAGTTGAAATTTTTTTTATATAAAGGTGGCACCTATTGGCACTCCAATAAATTGCAACAAAACAATAATTTATGAACAAAATATTGCTACACTGTGGCCACTATTGCCGGTAGTGTGGTATCTTTGAAAAAAATGCCCAGGTTTTAAATCACGTTTAAAAAATAATTCAGAACTCGGCCAGTTAATAAAACTTAATTTTAAGTGGTCAGTTTATATTCACCACTACCACCTTGCCATAATAATATGTCTGGTTGAACACAATATGAATGAATGAGAACTCCCCTTAACTCTTTCCTAACCAGTGATTACAATAGCTACCATGCTTTGAATTGGTCTCAAATGGATAATGTGAAGGGTTGAGAACATTAAAATTTGAAAGATGCTGCCAGGAGGCAGCAGATTCAAATTTTAGATTGCTCATGTGAGTCAATCTACTAATCTACTTCATAGTGCCATTAAATGTAATGGCAAACATTTTTTATGACTTCTCCCTCATGGCCACTGACCTCTCCGTCCTAGCCCCTGACTCGTCCCTAAAATCTCTGGAGGGAAAATTCACTTCTCCCTAAAATCAGCTGCCAGGTTGACCATTGTCTGAAAGCGCTCTCAAAATCTGTATACTGATGTGCTGGTGGTCTATAATCATCAAAATAAACATCATGAGTAGAATAATATGGAGGATGAACAGCAAGATGAGATCATGTGCAAAGAGTTATGTAAAATTGACGATCTGACCCATACAGAGTGACAAGAGATGGAGTGATCATGGAGCAGGCTCACTGAAGTTGTCTACTGATAGGGCTATAGTAATGGCATGACTGCTTACTGTGTGATGTGTAAGCAAGTGGTAGTAAGACACCTGGATGCATAAGCTCTAAAGTGGGATACTGGGATAAGTTAGTACTATCTATTGTTTATCCCTTTACCTAACGTAACGGCCAAAACCGGCCAGCGCTATTCTCAAAAATCGCCAATTAATTTTCATTATTTTTTTCATTTTTTGTCTCAAAAACATAGGTTATGACTCCTCGTTGGAACGAGCTCGTCGAACTCGTTCCAACGAGGGGTCATAACCTATGTTTTTGAGACAAAAAATGAAAAAAATAGTTATTCAAGAATTATTTTTGCAAGTGTCGTCTGCTTTTCAGGTTAGGTAAAGGGTTAAAGTCCTAGAAGTGATTACCTGTGTGTTGTGTATGCTAGTAATACATGTAGTAATAAACATAGATGTGTGAGCATTAGAGTGGGATACATTATACTACAGTCTTAGAAGATGTGGTGAGTCATAATGTACCCAGGCATGTAAGCATTGGAATACTTCCATCCTGCTAGTAGTACTAATGAAATGTTAGAGTAGGATTGTTAGTACCTCACATTTATAGTCCCTTGAGACTGCAGAAGAGTATTAACTCTTGCATTTATAGTTCCTTAACCCTTTACCCAACGCAGACGATTTCAAAATTTATTATTTTAAATACCATTTTTATAAATTTTTCAAAATATTTCAAGAAAACCATATCATGTGACCCCTCATTGGAATGAGCTCGTTCAAGCGAGGGGTCACATGATATGGTTTTCTTGAAATTTTTGGAAAAATAATATTTTTTCAACTGCTGAATTTGAATATTACGTGTGCGGATGCGGGCGATTCGTTGGGTAAAGGGTTAAGACTGTTGAAGCTCAGAAGAATTTTGAATCTCTCTAGACTACTTGATCGGAAACCTGCCGAAGAAAAGTGTTACCCTTCCCTGATTTGGGCCCTTAAGAAAGGTGTTAACCCTTCAGGTTCTGATCATGTACACACTATATACCTGTTTATCTGTGAAAAATCGGCTGAAGTCTGGGAAACAACAGTTGTTGACTGAAATGATAGAATTTTGGGTCACTTTAAATAATCAGGAGAAAAAAACGGCAGCAGAGGGAGCAAGCCCAATGGTGCTGGCAAAGCCCGAGCACTCTACTTGGCAATAGACTTTATAATTATCTAAACAGTTGATTACATACTCTTGGGCTAGATGTTGCAAATGGTGCATGAATAATCTGTATGGCACCCATTGCAGGAAATACAGTCAAAGTGGTTATCAATATGCGTAGATTTATCACATTGATCCACACATATCTGAAAAGAAAAAAAACAGCAAAGATATCAGTTACAAGTGATAGTGATATGATGTGAGAATAAGTTAACATGATATAATAATCTTAATAATTTTAAGTCCCTAGAATAACATGTATAGGATACTAAAAATAATATGATGCCTGAAATGATGCAACAACAACTGAAAAACACATACCACATAACCCTTTACCCAACACAGACAATATCAAGACTTATTATTTTAAATATCATTTTTTTAAATTTTTCAAAAAATTTCAACAAAACCATATCATGTGACCCCTCGTTGGAACGAGCTCATTCCAATGAGGAGTCACATGATATGGTTTTGTTGAAATTGTTTGAAAAATATTATTTTTTCAACTGCTGAATTTGCCTATTATGCGGGCGGATGCGTGCGATTTGTTGGGTAAAGGGTTGAGGAAAACAACCTTCCAGCTGAGGTAATCTGCTAGCCAAAACATCGACAAGCAAAGTGTCTAGAAGAAAATTCATCTACCAGGCCGAACATAGTGGTAAAGCATATTAATATATAACTTTATTACACATCCATTAAACTTTAAGTCCTTGTTTTTAACCAAATTGTTGCTATGACATAAGGCCAAAATAAAAAAGGAATTGATTCTCAGGCACCTCCACGTTGAAATAAATGGCCCGCATTGAGCCTTTTTATGTGGACGGTCATTGCATGAAAATGGGAAACAGGGAAATTGAAAAGGGCATATTGGTTTTAAGGCCCAAAACCAACAAATAAACAGGTGAATAGGCACAGGCGTGTGTTAAGTATGAGAGGGGAAAGGTTATCGCCATATTTTTGAGAGGTTGGACGCACACGGCAGGGGAATTCAAACGCAAACTTGACTCGGTACAGGTATCAACTGATTGATGCACTAATCAACAAGAATTAGTTGCAAGTTACGTTTTGCCAATTTGGGATGCAATGGAAATAGGTAAGTTTTCACGAGTTATCACGTGTTGAATAAGATAAAAGAAAAATTATTATTAAAGATTTAAAATATACTTGCATTTATTTGTTTTTCGTTGTTTGTTTATCACCCCAATGTCTTCATCCCTGACAAGAAAATCCAACACTCATTTGTGACTGAAACTTCATAGTTTCAGAATCCGAGCACCATTTGCGCCATAACCTGTGCAGTTATTGTGTTTATGTTCGTTTTTCTGAAACGTGACAGGAAAAACCAATATAAATACAACAACTGCACAGGTTACAGCGCAAATTGTTTTCAAATTGTTGTTCTACATAAGCATTCTTGGTGCTATTGAAACTCACACACACGGACATATACGGTAAGTATATTTTCGGGGTGGGGGATTATCACTTATTAAAGAAATACAAAGTCCAAATTCTACTGATGTTTCGTGAACATAACCAAGGAAAGAGTGGGTAAAACACTGAATGGAATCTAAAATCAGATTTTTCAGAGCAGTTGTGCATCAAGGGAGATTACTCAAAATACATGTGTGTTTCTCAATACGAATGACGTCTTCATTCAAAGTAAACAGAAACAAAGTCTTTACGGGTTGACACGTCCAGCTTATTTTGTGTACTGAGTTGGGCCTATCCATTTATTATTTTCATCCATGGACCCTCGGATAGTGATATGAATGAAAGGGCTTCACCGCAGTGACGTGTTGTGTAAGTTCCATACTAAATTGACACCGGAAGCTTGCTTCCATTCTCAGTTGTTTTCATTCGAAAATTTCAATCGTAAAAATGCTAATTTCTATCAAAATAACTCACAATGATACCAAAATAATATGAGGGTGGTCAATAATATCTATGGAAGATGACAATACCTTGGGGGAGTTGGTTAAAAAACTGTTCGTCTGTGATCTCCATATTCTATGGATATGCTTTGTATTATCTTTGAAGTGAAATTAGTTAGTCTGTATGGCTGTATGGCCTTTTGGCATTCTCCTATAAATTGTCACAAGGTAAAGACATGTGGACAAATTTTGATGCCCCAAAATAACTTTGCCTTCTTCCAGTTAATTAAGAAAGACCCACCCACCAGAGGGGTTGAGAATTTGTGTTATTATCTGACATGTATACATGACATGGATGATCCTGTCACTAGAAAAATGCTTGTGAATGAGACTGTTCTATGGGAGATACCCTTACTTTGAATATTCATAAAATAGTTCTGCTTTGTAAAAGTTTAAAAGTGAAGTCAGAGTTCTATTTCTATATACTAAAAGCAAAAAAATAAAGAAAAACAGTTTAGTTTTCACTAAAATGAGTTTTATTTGTATATCATTTTACAGTATGCACTTTCCATGCTTTTTAGGTAAAAACAGACATCAGAAAGTGACTTTTGCCTCTCAATCCTTGCTCACCATCTGGAAGAAATAAAAATAAAAAATAAAAATAAAATCCTTCCTCCCTCATTGATTTGAAAAAAAAATTGTCTGAGAATCAGTTGACTTTTTTTTTTTTTGCCTAAATGTTTCTGTATTCAACTGGTGATATACAAGCCAGAACTTTTTCTAGCACCGTTTCTACTTGTTCTTTTCCAGTCGAGTCATTAGTTACACTTTAAAAAGTTTCCAATTTTTGTTATACAATTATTGATTGTCTAGCACGTTGTGTGAAAATGAAAACATCCCAAGCAAAATAAAGTTGATTCACAGAAAAAATGAGATACTTAAAAAAAAGCTATCATTTCCATCCACAATATTAACCCCGTTCCTTGGCCGTGTTGTCTTTGGATCCCATTATATCGAAATTGGTCAACTTTATTTCAGAAAATGAATATTTGGTATTGAAATGAAATATTATTGGAGAGTGCTAATGGGTATTTTGATTGATTCAGACTCCCACGTTGTGTTCTTGGGGCAAGGCACTCAACCCCGGTTGTCCATATGGGGGCACGATGACGCCATGTACTAAGGCGTACTGCACGTCGATGCGCATGTCTTCATCTAATCTAACCCTGCCTGTGCTGCAGTGCAGAGTTACGATGTTGGGGAGCTGGCAGCTGCTCGTCATTGCTCGGTGGTTCTCTCCGGGTACTCTGGCTTACTCCGCCAGTAAAACTGTCACGGTCATGATTAGTCATTGTGCATAAGTATGTGACCTTAAACACAAATAAGTAAATAAATACAAATAATGGGTATTCTCCAATAAATGAAAACAAAATATTTGAAATAATAAAAAAATTTGAACAAAAACAGACTTAATTATTTGAGTGAATTTTTCCAGGGAAAAAAAATGTCATGTTTCGAAACATCATTTGAAAAAAATTTAGCACTCTACCAGATAACTGATGGAGTGCTAAATTACTTTTTGTCATCAAAATTTGTTCACATATATTTGCCCACGAGCACTCTCCCATAAATTGTAGCTCAGCAAATCCACACAGACTATTTAATATCACTTCAAATATAAAATGAAGCACTTACACAGTTATGAAGCCTCTTTTTGTCTGGGGTTCTTGCAATTAAGAATAAACCCAAATATGTGCTTTCAGCACTCCACCAGTTAACAGAAAAAGTGAAAATCACCCATATACAGTTGAAACTCGAAGTCCTGTCACAAATTAGTGCAGAAAATGCTTGTTGGTTAATGTAGTACATACTGCAGAAGAATGAAGTAGCCTGAAATACACAAGAGCGTTTGCACTGTGCAATGCAAAATATAATGTAATATTAGTGACGTTGGTAGTGAAAACTGGACCAATCAAACAGAAAGAAAATATTGAGACTGCGGTCTGTGGAGGGATGATTATGAGTAAATCGCCTTGGGATAGATTTTTCACATACTAATTATCAACATTTTCTGAGGACAAAACACAAGAAGCACTTGCAATCTTTCATCACATGGACCACCAGATTTGCACCCAGTGGTCCATGTGATGAAAGTTTGCAAATGTTTCTCATGTTATGAACAATTATATACTAGTCAAAGTTTGCTAAGCACCAAATATTTGACACCTCATTGTGAAATTTGCTTGTGAAATATTTGTGATATTTTTGGTGGATATGATTGAGGAATGTATTGAGATGGTCCCCAGTGTTTACATTAGCTCTCATGACAGGCAGACTTTTCGTGACAAAGCATGTACCCCTTGATTTTCATGATGTTTTCATGTACTGTTTACATGTACATGACATGTGTAGGGCATTCAATCTTCATTTCAACACAAACCCTTGTGATTTAATGATTGAATACGGCAAATTCTGAAGCAGAAATGTGGTGGGCAATAGGGATGGTGGAGCAAAGGGCTACCCATCGTCAGGTTGGTGAAGCCCTTGGGTGTGCACCATACAGTGATCACCAGAGCCTGGGCAAGATTTCAGCAGTATGGCACACCAGTCAGGCAGCATGGTGGTGGCAGAGACAGGGCAACATCTGCAGATGAAGACCGGTTGTTTTTGATCATTCGGGCCAGTAGGAACCGCTTTGCCACAGCAACCCAGCTTCGCAGTGACCTTCAGAATGCATCCGGGATAAATGATTTGATGCAGACTACCCAGGCAAGGTTGCACAAAGGTGGTCTCCGATCGAGAAGACCATGTATTCACATTCCGTTGTCCCAGACACATTCCGTTGTCCCAGAACCACCGCCAGGCACGATATGAATCGGCCATGAACCACGTTGGATGGGCCAGAGAAGATTGGCGACCTGTCCTTTTTACAGATGAGTCAAAGTACTGTCTAGACCACACAGATAGGCATTCTAGGGTATGGAGAAGACCAGGAGAGCGATTCCATGCAGCCAACATTGCTGAGCATGACCGCTATGGTGGATGGTCGATCATGGTCTGGGCGGCATCAGATAGGATGGATGTACAGAGCTTTGCGTCCTTGAATGTGGTACATTGACTGCACAACGGTATATTGATGAGATCCTGGATGTCCACGTCAGATTGTATGCAGGTGCAGTGGGTGATAGATTCATTCTGATGGACGATAATGCCCGTCCTCATGTTGCCCATGCTGTCAGGGAGTACCGACAGAGGGAAGGGATTGAGCATATGGACTGGCCAGCAAGATCCCCTGACCTCAATCCAGTTGAACATGTCTGGAATGAGTTGCAGCTTGCAATTTCAGCCCGTCCAGTCCAGCCAAGAAGTGTCCAGGAGCTTGGTGCCATGCTGGTCAAAGAATGGAACAACATCCCACAAAGGACCACCAGGAACCTGATTGGGAGCATGAGAAGGCGTTGTCAAGCTGTAATTAACAGTAATGGGTCTCATACTCAATATTGAAGCCATACCAGTTCACTCCGTCAACTTTTTGGCAAATTGAAAAATTTCCTCTTTTACCAAAAATATCTATTTTCCATGGTTATCGTATTCAAAAGCTAAAAAATAATATCAGGCACAAATAAAAAGTTAATTTCTGTACTTAAATAATAAAAGATATAATTAAATAAATAAAGAGTATATACAGTTTTCATAACAATATTTCAACTAAAACGTAAAACAGGTAGTTGGATGTACTTGGTGCTTAGCAAACTTTGAGTAGTATAAATACTTTTGCAAGTGGTGGATATATGGCACTGCGATTAAGTGGTAATCCACTCTCTCTATATGTAATCAAGTTTTAAATATATTTACATTATTACATATACATGTATCCCAGTAGAGGTATGAATGATGTTATTGATCTCTATTTACTAGTTTAGAATTGTTGGCCATGATGTCTACAGGAACTGAGTTACGCTAATGGGGCAGTTTGAGTTTGAAAGGGACAAAAATGTGCATTCACTTAGCTTGCTATTACTTCAAAATAGTGAACAATACGGTCACAGGACTTCTAGTTTCAACTGTAGATGCAAAAACCTGAGTTTTAGTAACCCTTTACATAACATGAAAGGCAGACGACACTTGCAAACAAAATTCTTGAGTCACTAATTTTTTTTCATTTTTTGCCTCAAAAACATATGTTATGACCCCTCATTGGAACGAGCTCATTGAGCTCGTTCCAATGAGGGGTCATAACCTATGTTTTTGAGACAAAAAATGAAAAAATAATAAAAATTAATAGGCGATTTTTGTGAATAGCGCTGGCCGGTTTTGGCCGTTACATTGGGTAAAGGGTTAATAAATCCAGCAATACCCAGCATTTATTTTTAAAAAAAGGGCTGCACTAAAATGGATGACATTTTTGTTAACGTTATTCCAACAAATAACAAAAAAAAAATTGAAAATCACTTTCTTGAGAAATGGTTGGTTGACAATCTTGATAAGGCTTGCTGAGGTAACATCCTGAAGAATCCAACCATAATCTCTTCTGGATTTCCTTCAAAACTGTTGTATTGATGAAAAGTTGAGAGTGAGAAAATTTTTTAATAGTCCGCCATTAAAGATAACAATAAGTAAAATGATTGTACATGTCTTTCAGAAGTTGGACAATGGGTCACTGTTAGGACAGCAAGTTAAGTGCACCATGCACTTTTGGCCCCTGGTCACACTGGTTTGGTCTGTTTTTTGTCTTTTTGACTTCTCATACTAAGGGTTTTTCTCTTTGGAGGTAATATTTGAGATTAAGGCACTTATGTGACTTTCGTAAGTTAGAAAGAGATTTTTCTGGACAGCACTGAACAAATTTGGCAGATTTGTTGGGTAAGGGTTATAGGTACTGTACTGTGATTACAAATTCGGAGAGAGAATTTCAACTGGATTGTGACCCGGTCGAGATCCTGTTGAATTTATCTTTCTGCTTTTCTTCCTGCAACACTTTCTGCTTTTCATCCATTGGAAAATAAATGCAAGAACCTTGAATATGAGATGTTATTTTCATTTGTTTTTCTGATATGGTCTTGATTTCACAATATTTTCTTGACCCTTGGTGTGTCCCAACCAGATCATGATCTGATCAAGAAAAATTTGTTAACCCTTTACCTAACACGAAAGGCAGGCAACACATGCAGACAAAGAATAACTAATTTTTGCAGTTTTTTGGCATCAAAAAAGCTTATTACCCCTCATTGGAATGGGCTTAATGAACTCATTCCTAAGAGGGGTCATAAGCTGTTTTTGAGACAAAAAATAATGAAAATTGAATGGTGATTTTTGTAAATAATGCTGGCCAGTTTTAACAATACATTGGGTAAAGCAGGGTTGCCACTCAAATGAAAAGTCCGGAATTTTTGCCCCTTCCCTGAAAAGTGCTTGAAATTGTTTCTAGCCTTCAAAAGTACTTGATTTTCCATCACTCCCCTTGAAAAGTACTTAAATTCAGTTTACCTATAACCTCAAGAGAAAATAAGTCTTAGGATAACCCTCCCGAGATATATGCAATGTCACAAAACCAGTCAGGAATCACATTTATTATGCCTTCCAACTTGAAAAGTCAAAGGGGTATCTAGTGGAGACCTCCGTCGGTCCGTCTGTCTGTCCATTCATTCTTTTGTCCATCCGTACCAACATTTTCCCTTGTAACTCAGCCACTGCTACTCTGATTTGAATGATATTTGGTGCAGTGATAGAGCATCACTTAGAAATGTTTTTGTGGTCAGGGGCATTAGCAGTGCTTTGCGATACAGGACTCTTGTTTGATCTCTAGATTGTCCCTTGAGTGCAACAAGGCACCATCTGCAATGCTTTAGCATCTAAAGCATTGTAGATGACTCCTTGTCGAACTCAAGGAATTATATATATCTAGCTAGTTGGGTTTTCCAGAGATCAGGTCGTTAAGTCTGAAATTCTTTGTGTTGCTACAGCTTTGTAAGTTCATATCAAAATTATAACAGTCTTTGAAAATCGTGGTCAGAGTTCTTGAAAAGTGCTTATATAGTGCTTAAATTTGATGTTTTAATATCAGTGGGAACACTGTGAAGGATTATTTTTCTTCATGAGAGCATTGTATTTGTCACTTATTACAGGAAAGTGATGATGTTTAGACTGCAAGGATTACATTTGGATTGTGATGAAACAGTTACTGAGAGTACATATTTGTTGCATCCAGAAGATGAAGATCATTCGGGAGAGGTACATACTTATTTTCTTGATAGGTTTATACAGCTATTGACTTTCCTTAAGGTTAATACAAGGAATTATCAACCCAAGAGAAGTAATATTCACCAAGGCCTGCCGCCGAAAATAAAATATTTACCTAGGCTGTTGATTGACAATTCCTTGTATCAACCTCATGGAAAGTCCTTTATTTTATTATTATGACAGAAAAAAATGTTTGCAGATTCCTTGCTTTATTACATATTTTTTTTAAGAAAAACAGCATATTCATATTCAACAAAATAAATTTAATTTGAACATATATATATAAGAAGCATTAACTTATTTGTTCTTGTTGTAGTTAATTGTTATATTTGAACTGTTCCTAAACATTGGAACAGGGAAATTAAAGGAAGGAGCAAGTTGGAAATACCATTTCTATTTTTATTGCAAACAGACATTTGGAATCTTTATATCAACCTACCTGTGCAATTTATAGACACAACAATGACAGAACGGTGAAATATCAAATCGATTTTGATAAAGATAGAATAGATCAGCAATACTGGAGGATATCCACACTTCTGAAAAGTGTTTTAGCAAATTAAATTACCAGATTTTTTTCTGTCATATAATAATGTTGCATAGAGCATCTCCTGTGAGTACATAGTCCCAACACGTTCAACAAATTAGCTCTGGCTTCACCCCTAGCTTTGTGACTTCCAGGCCTAATTTACTGTACATGTTTCATAATTTCACTAAAAACTGGGAAGAAGTTGAAGATTTTATTCACTGATAAAAGATAACCTGAAATGGATTAACCATTTACCCAATGCAGACGATATCAAAATTTATTATTTTAAAAATAATTTTTTTAAATTTTTAAAAATATTTCAACAAAACCATATCATGTGACCCCTCATTGGAACGAGCTCAATGAGCTCGTTCCAATGAGGGGTCACATGATATGGTTTTGTTGAAATATTTTGAAAAATTTAATTTTTTCAACTGCTCAATTTGCATATTATGCTGGCGGATGCAGGCAATTCGTTAGGTAAAGGGTTAAGATACAAACAGTGTTTCCTATAAGGCCTTAAATTACATTATTGAAAAAAACGCAATTCTTGGCAGAGCAATCCATCCCAAAAATAGTCCTCAATGACATATATATTAGTCATTTTTGCCAAACAAGAAAATGCAGACAATGCTTTTGAAAAAAATTCTTGTTTATCAGGCACATCCTTGTCACTAAAAATCTGCCTCATCACTATTTGTTTTTCACCTAAAAATATCATGATACTATTTTGCACTTGTAGGACTAAAAATTTGACCATTTATATCAGCTGAGCTCTTGTCAAACAGGATATAATTAGTTAAATTTGCAACTGCATTATGGGAAATCTTCACTGTTGAAAACATTTTTTTCCACATAATAATGTAAGGAGTTAACTTCCACTAGATTCAAGACTGTTTTGTCTATTAACAAAAAGCCTCCCTTATCCGAAAATTTAGAAAAATTGCCTGGACAAGAAATGTGTGTTAAGCCATAATTAAACATTTTAATGTTTTGCCTTAAAAACTTACTAGTAGCTTAAAAGCCTTCATTACAATAGGCTCAATGAGCATGTTACAATGAGGTTCATCAGCAATAATTGAAATTTGAATGGCTTTTCTTAGTGATGAGGATCTACCTTTTGTATTGGTTTAGATAAGTGCATGTCTTATTTGATTGTATAATTGTACTGATTAGAAGGGAATCCTGAAAGACATTTTGGCTGTCAGAAATTTCATCTGACCAAGATAAAGGAATCTTTTTATTCAGTACTTTTTAACAAAAGATATAGATATTTATATAATAAATTAGAAGTCTGTTAGTCTCTTATTTTCTGTCCTTTTGTGACATTTAATTACAAGTATTCTCCATTATCCATAATTTTGATAACTGTCTTGGTTTTAAAAAAAAAAACAATAACAAGACAACATTAACCCTTTACCTAATGAACCTTCTGCCCATTAATTTTTTTTTCTTGTTAACCCAATGCTATTTGATGCTCAAATGTTGAGACATAAATTTTTGCCATCAAATCAGGTGTTTAGATTTGGAGAAAACATCACCTCACCAAATGACAATGTCCTTTAGGGTGGGAATAACAAATTCATTTACACAATTACCTCAGCCCAAACTGTTAGCCATTTTTCCACAAGTAGGCTCATCTGGTATTACTGATCATATTATAAGGCGTTTTTATTACCTTTCGATTAATATTCAAAATTGGTGCTTTGTGATGTATATGCAGATTTGGGATGTGGAGGGTGGGGGGAAGATATTCAGACTTGGATATCCCCCCCTGAAAGTTTTTAGCTATGCCTGACAAGTGTCCACGATACACCACTGAATATTTTTTTACCAAACTTTATACAATATGTATTATCATATGTCTGTCGCGAATTATAATATGGTAGGAGCCCTTCAAGGTCAATGTCACAGGCTCTTTGTTAACGTAACAGAAGAACTTTACATTTCACTGTCACTTTTGTCTGGTCCATATAACTTGGTATGGTTGTTGGATCTTATTCATACTTGGTACAATTAGTGCTCATGACTCAAAGGTGTGCCACGACTTTGATCCAAGGTCATTTCTTGAAGGTCAAGGTCTCAGACAGCAAAATTTTGTTATTGTTATACAGCCCTTGTCCGGTCCATCTAACTTGGTATGACTGACAGATCTTATTCATACTCGGTACAATTATTGCTCATGACCCAAAGGTGAGTCATGACTTTGATCCACAGTCATATCATTAAGGTCAAGGTCACAAACAGTGAAACTTTGATATTGTTATAGAGCTCTTGTCCGGTCTATATAACTTGGTATGATTGACAGATATTATTCATACTTGGTACAATTATTGCTCACGACTCAAAGGTGTGTTGCAACTTACGGTCATATCATGAAGGTCAAAATCAAAATAATTTCGTCATTTTTGGATGGCTGTGATTAAAAGTTGTATTTCCTGAAGCCAGGAGTATGCCCTTTTTATCATTTCTTTTGGAAAGCTTCTTTGTAATATTTCTCCACTGTGCATATAAAGTACCTCACCAGTGTTCTTGCTTAGTTAATACCTTCAGCTTGTATTGGGTAAAAAATTATATGTTTTATATGTTTATATGTTTTCTTTAGATAACTGCAATGGACAAATGTCCGCTACTTGGCCTGTTTGCTACAGCTGGAAAAGATGGATTTGTAAAGGTGAGTAATTTTATATGTAGTAAAATAAAAGATAAATTCTATTTATTTTTTTGAGTTACGTTTGGAGAAAAAATAATACCCCCCCCCCCCCCAAACCCCAAAACAAAACAACAAAGCAAACCCAAAACTAGGAGATAACCAAACTCTACAGCTTTGTTATTATACACCCGTTTGAAAAACGGTCATACTATGTAATCAGTCTGTCCGTCTCTCTGTCCATCTGTCTGTCCATCTGTTAACATTTTTGGTTTTTGACTGATAACTCCAGTTTGGTTCATTGGATCTCAACCAAAGTTGGTATGTGTATAACTCAGCTAGTAATGCAGGCCAAGTTCAAATATGGCTTCTGTCCAAGTATTTTTACATGAGTTATGGCACTTTTTCGACTTAGAATTTGACAGTCTGTTAAAATGTTTTGGTATTTTGCAGCAGTACAATTCAAGATGGCTAATGGGCATATTTTTGAGTTATAGAACAGTTAGATGAAGATGAAATGAGACTTAATCTTTCTGGCAGGGTAGTAGCCAAATCTACCCATTGCTATATAGTGGAACCCTGTTAATTGAATAACCACCTTGCCAGTAAAAATATGCCGCTAACAGGCATAATCGATTAACCCTTTACCTAAAATGACAGGAGGTGATGCTTGGGAAGAAAATTCTTGATTAAGTAATTTTTTTTTTGTTTTTTGCATCAAAAACATAACTTATATTCGCTCATTGGAGCGAGTTCAACAAGCTCCTTCTAATGAGGGTTCAGACACAGTGTTTTTGAGACAGAAAAATGGAAAAAAATAATGAAAATTGAATGGTGATTTTTGCAAATAATGCTGGTCAGTTTTGGCCTTAGCATTGAGTAATGGGTTAACAGGAATGTGGCCTTTTACCTGTATTCTAGTTATAACCTATTATATCTTGTTTGACAGAGCTCATGGACTTTTTAATTGTACTGTAGTTGCGATATAGGTATAGATGTTGAAAGTCATCCTAAACCCTAAAAAAACCTGGAAATTATGTGAATAAATTACAAAATTGGGTTGCATAGATTGCATTTGAACACCCAGCTTGCAAGTGCACTTTACAGGAATTGTCAGTATTTATCCTAATAATACTTGTGGTAAAATGTCCTGCAAAAATCTGTTGAACTTGTTGATTTTTTTTTTCACATTTTGCATTACAGATTTGGGATAGTGAAAGCAGTTTGATCAGAGAATTAAATTTTGCACAAGAAATAAGAGGCATGTGTTTTGCTAATGATAGAGGAGACATTTTTGTGGGATTCATCAATCATATAGTGTAAGTATGTTAACTTTCCAGATTTATCTTGCAATAAGTAATTAGGGTCTGTAATTACCATGATACAATGTGTATCAGGACCCCCGATACAAAATCTGCATCTTACAACTGCATAATACAACTTCATGCATGGTTATGATTTGTTTATGTTACTGGTTATAGAACATTACATATTTTAATACTAAAAGCAAATATTGTTACAGCGGTCTTTTTCTTATACATTGCGGTTCATGTTGTAAGTCTCTGTTTAGTGAACTTTCCAAGGCTGCAGCTGTAACAGATATTTGTATTCAAGGAGATGAAGATTAATAACTGTGTTAGCTACCTGAGCTTAATGTCTCTTTGGAATTTCAGTCGTTAGAGCCATCCTTATTCCTTACCTTGAGCGACTAATGTTGTAAGTCTCCATTTAGTGAGCTTTCAAGGTTGCAGTTTCACCCAGATATCTGTCTTCATGGGATGAAGACCTATTAGCTATGCTATCTAATAGGAGACTGCTCTCTCTTGGGAATTAGGGCTGTTGAAAGGAAAGAGTATGCTGTTTCCTTCTCGGTTTTGTATTCTTAGGCGTCTAGGGCTTTTTGTCCTTTTGTTGACCCCTATAACATAAGAATCATGTGCGGCCCTTTTTTACCTTCACTTGAGAGACTAACATTGTAAGTCTCTGTATAGTGAGCTGTCTAAAGTGGCAAAATTTACACCAAGATTTCTTATCAACCTACCCACAATTGTTTACTACAGGCTTGCACTACATTGGAAGACCCTATCTCGGATAATATACTCTCTATTTTTGTCTTTCCCAAGCAATTTGGGAAAGAAAAGTGGTGCAAAAGCACCAAGAAAAAATAAGCCAAAACTGGGTCGAGTGCAACCGGCGCAGACCCAGTACGGGATGCTCTCTCCCAAGTACAACTCCACGATTTCCATTGCCAGTGCGCATATACGGCGCTAATAACTCATTCTTTTTTTCGTCCGCCATGTGACGAGATGTTCTTCTGCTCTCTTATCAGTGTTCATCCAACTCGTTGATGGTTGTTTCCTGCTTCATAGTGGATCAAAGTATCCTTTTGTATTCTCAGGAACAGTTTATTAGTCCCCTACGGGAACCATAAGGGGACTATAGGATTGTACTCCGTCCATCTGTCTGTCCATTCACCCGTCCATCTGTCCGTTCGTCTGTCTGTCCATCTGTCTGTCTGTTTTTTATGTTACCACCTCTCCCTCCAACATGCTTTAAGCTACACCTTTCATATTTGGTACATGGATAAATGGTTCTGAGGGGATATGGAATTCCTGGACCGACATTTGAGATACCACATACGACATACGAGATAATGACATACAAGATAATGACATACAAGATACGAGATCCGATTGTAATGGTCACACTAAAATGTGTACTTCCGTGTCGTAAAAAAGTGTAGTCAGGTATTAAATTATCATTTTCTCATTTATTTGTTGATCGTTTTCTATGAAATTTGGAAAGTATACTCAGGAGACGATACTAAATATATATGCCAAAAGAGAAGTTTGTACAATGTTATTTTACTGTGTTAGAAGACATTTTCTCTTTCAAACACACTAAAAAGTGTAGCTGACTCGGTTCACCTAAATACCAGAACCGCACAGAACCCCCACAACCTCCCTCTAAATTACATATTTGCGCAGTGTTTTACGACGAAATGTGTTTATTTTATGTAATAATCGTTACAGTAATAATCGTAACATCCCTTCCGTCGTTAGATAAACAGTATTTTGGTGACATATCGTCCTCCGAGTTCCAATGTGTTCTACGTGCCTACGGGCACATAGAACACATTGAAACTCAGGGGACGATATTTGCTCTTATTTTATTTTTCTCAAGTTATTTCATTTAATTCTTGGATTATTTAATTTATAACAGCAAAATGTGATTGATTACAGTCAACATCTTGCTTGGTGAGGTGATCACTTAAGAGCGTGGTGTTTATGTATAGGTTGCCTGCAAGTTGTGTTTACGGTAACAGGTCGATCTGGCCCCAAAGACGATCTGTCCCCAGCGATCAGCCACGTGCCAAGCAAATGCCGACACAGATCATGGGGTGTAAGACACCCCCCCCCCCCCCCCTAACAATCCCCCGTCACTTCCCCCAAATTGGTCATTTCCCCCAAAGTAGTCATCCCCCCCCCAAAAAAAAAAAGTAGTCATTTCCCCCCAAAGTAGTCATCCCCCTCCAAAAATAGTCCTCCCTCATGTTTTTTTTTTCATTCTTTCTTGAAAAAAAACACGTCTGCAGTGTTTGTTTGCAGCATATAAATTCTAGAAGGGTTAAATGATTAAACATTATTTAATTAAATTGCTGCACAGAAAGCAGTGTGGAAAAGTGTTCGGGAATGGACAAATTGATGGGGGTGGGGACGACCAAGTCTTTATAAGATTGTGACCGGGAATAACAAATTTTGGGGGAAATGACCAATTTGGGGTGGGGGGGGGGGGGGTGGGTAACAGGTGAAAGTGTCTGACATTCAGACCATGTATGAATTTGGATGCTAAAAGAAACTGAAAATGGAATATTTTTCCCCGGCAGCGGCGTGCAAATGTTATTTAAAGGGTGGGTTTAGCGAATTTTGAGCGTTTCTGGGGGGGTTCTGGTTTTTAGGAGAAAAATATTAAATACCAGGGACGCTCTCTCCCAAGTACAACTCCACGACTTCCGTTGCCAGTGCGCATATACCGTCTCTAAAGACTCATTCTTTTTAAAATCCGCTTCGTGTCGAGATGTTTTTGCACGCTTATCAGTGTTCCACCAGCTCGATGTTTGATGATTCCTGATTCATTATACCACAGTGTATCCTTTGTATTCTCAGGAACAGTGTTTTATATATTCACTTTTCTATTATATGTCCATAATGTATATTTATTTGCTCTCTCTCGAGTCGCGTGCGAATTTCGCGTGCCATGCGGTTCGGACTTAGATTTTTTCACAATTATTGTTAATGCTTTTTTTGCAAAATTTTCTAATTGTGTTAGAGTTAGGTGTCAGCGGGGTACCACTCCTGCAGTGTTTCTTCTTTCTTTTGAGAGTAGTCTTCCTGTTGGGTGGTTCCCGGTCGACCTTCTGGGGTCTTTGTTTCTGTCACCTTTCTCTCTTCTTTGGGGGTGTTCTGTTTTCTCATCTCACCTTCTCTGCTCCTCTCACCTCTATCATGCCCAGGACAATTCCCTGTGGGCAATGTCTGCTGCCAAAGCATGTGGACGATGTACATTCGTCTTGTTCCTCCTGTAATGGGTGTTCGGCCGAGCGGCCGTGTGGTGTCTGTGGAACATGGTCTTCCACCTTCTGGGCGTCAGTAAACCGTGTCGTTCGTTCTCGTGGCCGTGCCTCCCGCTCCCGGGGGAAAGGAGAACGTGGTCGTTCGGGGCCTCCCGAGTCGACTTTGTCTGGTGAGAGTTATTCCTCCTCCGTGGGGGATGTGCACTCTTTTCCTGTGGTGGATACTGCGGGAGCCGTTGAGTGTTCTGGTGTAGAGATGCCTGGTTCCGGGACTACGGTCCCCCTCCAGTCGACATCTGAGGCTGTCACTGGGGTTGTGACTCCTCCTTCGGAGCCGAGCCGGTGTGCTCTCTCCACTATTTCACCAGCCTCAACGACTCTCGACGTATCTACTACTGCTGCTGGCCCGTCTGCTTCGTTATCTGTTTCAGCCGGCCTCGGCTTTTCGCTGCAGGGGACTGCAGGACTGTCCGATACTGTAGACGTGGGATATCGGCCTCAGCCTTCCCTGACTTCAACTCGGCGAAGTCGGAAGGGGCTGCCGGCCGAGCCCATCGCTGTGGTCTCTTCGCCGTCGAGCACCACAGTTGTGTCTTTGGATTCGGATGTTCGTAGTGGAAACACTATGAACTCCGTGGCGTTTCCGTCTACTCACTCTGGTCACACGACCAGTTTTGGGGGACCAACGCCTTTTGTGCAGCCTGGACCTTCTGCCCTGCAGAGGTCCGCGGTGACTCTCATGAGTTCTCGCAATATTGATCCTTGGGGTGCATCGTACCCCTATACACATCTGCCTTCAGATGTTTCGGCTGCCGCCCGTCGTCCCACGTCAGGTGTTTTGGAGGATCGTGACCCTTCGCTGGTTAAGAGGATCAGAGGTGAAGCCACTTTGCCGGTTCGCTCCCCTGTCGAACCGGTCGGTACAGGCAGTGAGCTTAGGGAGGCCCTCTCCTTACTTACTCAGGTTCTTTCTAAGAGCCTTCCTGTTGCTTCCAGCGAGGCTATGGGTGGTTTCCAGGCGCCTCCTATGGCGCCGCCTCCCGGGATTGGAAACAGGCCGGTTTCCGATTCCTCTGGTGTCCCGACACCATGGGAGGCGTCGGCTGGTTTGCCCACGATGGGCTATGTGTCTTCCGACTCTGGGGAGGAGTCCGATATGCTTGAGGTCGAGGGCCAGCAGTCTTCGGACTTGGGGGCGGCTCTTGACTTTGTGTTTGGGTTTCTGCCTGAGCTCAAACCTGCTAACCAGCCGACAGTGTCAGCCTGGCCGCGATCATCGGTCGCGCGCCAACAGCCTATGGAGCAACCTGCTTCTGGGCGCCTTCGACCGTGCCAGTCGGTACAGGTGGTTGAGGCTTTTTCAGCATTGGATGCCAAGCTGAATTCCAAGGCTTTGAAGACTTCGTTCTTCACCAGGGTTGACACCTTTTTGCCTCCTGTGCGTTATCGTTCCTACGATTCCGCCAATCCGTCAGTCTGCCAGGCTTTGACGGTTCTGGATCAGGACTCCACTTCCCTCGTCTTTCCAAGCCCAAGTCTGCCGTCATTCCAATGACGACTCTGGAGTCCACGTTGGGCTTATCTAGAGAGATGCTTGGCATGCTTTCTCTCTCAGATCACGTCGTCTCAGCTTTGGCTGCTTATCTGCCTCCAGATAAGTTTGACGAGGTACAGGCTCCTTTGCGTGTGCTGTCCAAGGCACTTATGCACCTTACTCACACGCATGCCTGTAACACGGCCAATTTGGAATTAGTTCGAAGGGACGCTGTGCTGGACACAGGACGATCCCTTCCCGAGGAGCAGCGTGCTACTCTTTGATCTGCTTCTTTGGCAGGTCCGCAACTTTTCCATGGTTCCGTGTCGACGGTCCGGGATGACGTCCTACGTCATTCCAAAGATCAGCTGCTGTTTCGTCAGCTTGATCAGCCTTCTCGGGGAGGCAAGGGCCGTTCCAAGCCTAACAAGTACCCTTCTGCTTCCTCTGTGAAGCAAAAGGCTGGTCCTTCTGCCGCCGCCTCTACTTCTTACTCACGGGGTAAAGGTAGGGGTCGGCAGAATCGAGGGAAGTCTCAGGATTCTTCATTTAGCAGAGGAGGTGGTTTCTCCTCTCGCGGGCCTCGTCGGGGCTCGAAATGAAGGTCCTCACCTCGACTCGTCCCAGGTTGGAGGAAGGATAGCAGAGTTCGCAGACCATTGGACCACCATCACATCCGATCCATGGGTGTTAGATGTTGTTCGGTCCGGGCTGCGCATATCCTTCCGACGGCACCCCACTCTGTCAAGGGTGCCTCTTCCAACCACAGTTCCTTCAGACGTTTTACGTCGGGAACTTTTGTCCGGGAGATTGCCAATCTCCTGGCAAAGGGGGCGATCGAGGTCGTCAAGAACGTTCAGTCAGTGGGTTTCTATTCCCGCCTGTTCTTGGTGCCGAAGAAGGACGGCCGACTCCGACCGGTTATCGATCTGAGTATCCTGAACCAGTCTATCATTGCTCCCAAGTTCAGCATGGAGACTTTCAGGTCGGTCCGCCAATCAATTCACCAGGGAGATTTCGCAGCCAGCATCGACCTGCGAGACGCTTACTTCCACGTTCCGATGCATCGGGCGTCACGGAAGTATCTCAGGTTCGCTTTTCTGGGGCGAGTTTACCAGTTCAAGGCCATGCCTTTCGGCCTCAACCTGGCTCCTTGGGCGTTCACCAGACTGATGTCGCATGTGATAGCGTTCCATCGCACACAGTCCAGGGTGACTACTTCGGCATATCTGGACGATATCCTCCAGAGGCATTCCAATGCTGCCTTACTGGAATCGGATGTCGCCACTCTGTTGAGCTTGCTCACGTCGCTAGGATTCAGAGTCAACGAGGAGAAGTCGGACCTGGTCCCTTCTCAGTCGTTTTGTCATCTGGGGATGTCTTTCCAAACCAAATTCAATTTGGTGGCTGTTCCCCAGGCCAAGGCTGTGATTCTCTCAGCTTTTGCTCTGACTCTGTCCCAGTCCAGGTCCGCGACCGCTCGGAGTTTTCTCCGGCTGATCGGTCTCTGCGGTTCGGTGACGGATCTCATTCCTCTAGGTCGGCTGCGTGTCAGACCTCTCCAGCACTTTCTGCTCAGTCGTTGGAGACCGAATGTAGATTCTCTGGATCAGGTGCTTCCGTTTCCGGACTCTCTGTATCCTCACCTTCTTCCCTGGACAGATGTTCAGTGGATTACGCAGGGTGTTCCGCTGGACTTACCCACGTCCGATCGCGTTCTGACGGCAGATGCCAGCGATCTCGGATGGGGTGCGACGTTGGATCCTCTCGGTCTTTCCCTACACGGGATGTGGGACCAGGATCAAGCAGCTCTACACATCAACCAGAAGGAGCTTCTTGCTCTTCTTCTGAGTTTCAGGCAGTGGATCCCTCACCTGTCGAATCGCCAGGTCCTTCTACTATCCTACAATTCGACAGTGGTTGCTTACATTCGGAACCAGGGCGGCACGCACTCGCTTCCGATGTACGAGTTAGCTTGGGATCTTTTACTGCTCGCTCAGGATGTTCACGCCGGAGTGGTTGTTCGTCACATTCCCGGTCGTCTGAACGTCCTAGCTGACTCCCTGTCCCGACAGGGCAGGGTTATTTCCACCGAGTGGATGCTTCACAGGGCAGTGTTCCAGTCGACCTCTTTGCGACTCGTTGGAACCATCAGGTGGACACTTTCGTGTCCCCGTGTCCAGATCCTCTGGCTTTTGCCGTGGACGCTCTGTCACTCGATTGGAACGGTCTAGTCGGCTACGCCTTCCGGTCGGTTCCGATTCTTCCTCAGGTTCTCGCCAAAATTCGAACCTGCAGTTGTCGAATCATTCTGATCGCTCCCCTGTCGCCTCAGCGGGTGTGGATCAATCAGCTCCGCTCGCTGATGGCGGCAGTTCCGGCACTTCTCCCGCTACGTCGCGACCTTCTTTGTCAAGGTTGCCCGAGGTGGTTTCACGTCGACCCGACTTCATTGTGCCTTCACGCATATCTTTTGTCAGGTCCTGTCTCCTCCGTAGAGTGGAGTGCATTTCTTCTTCAAGGAGGCACTCCACTGGTTTAGCTTACGCAGCTAAATGGAAGGTCTTCTGTCGATGGTGTGCTGATCACTCTGTTGATTATGCCAATCCTTCGATTTCACAGATTGCGGAGTTTCTGGTATATCTGTTTGATTCTCGGGGTCTCCAGCCTGTTACCATCAAGGGTTACAGGTCTATGCTTTCAGAGACTTTTTCTCATGTGGGGAAGCGTCGCATCGGCACTAATCCTTACCTCTCCAAGCTTGTTCGGCACTTTTCTTTGAAAAGGCCTCGGACTTTGCAGCTTACTCCACGATGGAATCTTTCGTGGGTGCTTTATGCTTGGGGGGGGGGGGGGGCGCCGTTCGAACCTTTATCCCAGGTGGATATGCATTTTCTCACATATAAGACGGCTTTTCTGATGGCATTTGCTTCGGCCAGACGGGTTAGTGAGCTTCACGCCCTCTCGGTTGACCCGGCCTTTTTTAGGAGCTCTCCCAACAGTGTTACTTTTACCACTGATTGCTCCTTTTTGGCTAAGAATCAGTTACCAGATACTACTCCTCCTCCTATCTGTATCAGGGCTCTTCCCTCTGTTGAGGGTACTCGCCCTTTGCTCTGTCCGGTCCGTGCTATTCGCATTTATCTTGATCGGACACGCTTCATACGGAAGGGCAGAAAACGTTTTTTTTCTGTCTCTCATTCCGGGTCGACAGAAGATCTCTCCTCAATCCATTTCTCAATGGATTTGTCTTGCTATTCGTACGGCTTATAGTCGTTTAGCAGCTGGCGATTGTATTACCAATCGTATTTCTGCCCACGAGGTGTGGGCACTGTCTACCTCTTGGGCTTATTCTAACTCCGTCAAGTTGTCGGATGTTATGCAGGCAGCCTACTGGAGAAATGCTTCTACTTTCTCCACCTTTTATTTACGCCAGTTGCAGGAGCAGTCGGAGGACCTTTTTGCCCTGGGTCCTCTTTCTTCTGCTCAGGCTGTTGTCTGCCATAGCCATTAGGCTTCTTGAAGGTCAGTTTCAGCCTTGTGCTGTTACTGTCCTTTTTCTGTCTGTGTGTCACACAGGCTCATATGTCTCTTTTCATTGTCCTTTACCAATGATTGCGACATTATGGTTGATAAGCCTCGGGACCTCTTCCTTCTACTTCACGGTTCCAGTGCACTAGGGTTATGTGGGGGTTGGTTATGCGATTCCCTCCAGCCTTTTGTCTATTCAGCCTGTAGTAAACAATTGTGAGTAGGTTGATAAGAAATCTAAATTTTATAGTAAATTTCCTTTCTTATTATACCTACCACAATTGTTTACATGGAGGCCCTCCCGTCTTCTTTACGGGTAAAGAATCTTTCCTCCCCGCTGATCACATAACTCTAACGTTTACGGATTCAAAAAGAATGAGTCTTTAGAGACGGTATATGCGCACTGGCAACGGAAGTCGTGGAGTTGTACTTGGGAGAGAGCGTCCCGTACTGGGTCTGCGCCGGTTGCACTCGACCCAGTTTTGGCTTATTTTTATTGGTGCTTTTGCACCACTTTTCTTTCCCAACTTGCTTGGGAAAGACAAAAATAGAGAGTATTTTATCCGAGTTAGGGACTTCCACTGTAGTGCAAGCCTGTAGTAAACAATTGTGGTAGGTATAATAAGAAAGGAAATTTACTATAAAATTTAGATTTCTCGGTCGTTGAGGAAGGAGGAGAGTAATCTCAATAGTTTTATTGGGAGTTTCATTTTGGATAGCCTGTAGCGCATTCCACACGGAATCAAACGCCAATTTGTTGGTTGTTGATCGCGGTTTTCATTTGGTGGACTAGTCGGTAGACATGTTCAATGCCTATTTTGCAGTTTCTATATGCTCTTTAGTGCTGAAACGGTTACTAAATTCTGTAACCGGTTAATCATTTAGTTGTAATCGTTCCGTTACGGGTTAATCGTATACCAATGTATATGGCGAGACAGAGTAGGCCTCAGTGGGTTACTTGGGTCACAAGCTGGGTGTCATTGAATCGACAATGATAAAAGATAAAACAAAGATTACCTGGAAGGCCGGAAATAGCTGGAAAGATCCTTAATTGTGCCGTTACTGTCAGTGCAATCTCAGCCAATCTGTATTTGTCGTCTGTCGCACATTCCCTTAGATTTCCTCTTGAAATATTTTAATTCACACTGGAGAGTTCACGGTTGATAAACAGATTAATGAGATTATATATGCGCTCGTAGTTTTGTAAGTTGTAACTTGTAAGAACAATTTTCCCCGCCATTATGCATGCCATCTGTTTATATCAACAACAGAGGCATTCCTCCAATGTATTTTTAGCTTCGTTTTGGACCAATGAAATAAATCTGTTTTGTTTTGTGACTCATGACGTAAGATATGAACGAAATGAATCTAATTTGAATAAGATTAGCACACAGTCCCCAGCTTTCTCATTTCCGATAATCTCGACCCAACCCGACACAGTACTAAAAACTTATTACTTAGGATGATGCCTTTTTATAAAGATTATCTCAATTTTGTGAATGTTCGAAATATGTATCAGAGTCGAGATTCGGTTTCTGAGGGCAGATCACGACGAGTCGAAGACGATTCGTGATCTACCTGTAGAAGCCGGGCGAGACTCGGTTACATATCTTGTACACCAAAATAATGATGATAAACTTTTTATCTTACAATATTTTAGGGTTAAGGCAAGAAAGTAGACTGATATATAACAAACTATTCATTTATGTGCATGAACAAACACACTGGAGAGAAACGTGCTTATATCAGACCCCATGTGTGTAACATAAAACTATTTATCCTGCGCGTCGCATGTGCGCGTGCAGTGGTTTGCTGTTTGAAGCAAAAGTAACACAATATATTCGTATACATGTATTTGTAATTTTTTGCATGCATAACAGCATTTACTCAGCATAACTTGCTGCATAGCAGTATAAGGTTAAAGGCATCTTCACCTAAGATGCAGTGAATCAGTGACAATTAAAAATTACAACGAAAAGAATATAAAAGAAATAGGAAATGAAAATAATTAAACTAATGTCTTCACACCAAGCTGGGCCCTTACTGGGGTTAAAGTGAAAGCAATGCTAGTGTGCCTAGCTGCCTACTAGTACTAGAATTCAAGACTATCAGTCATTCAGTCCGTCACAAGACACAAATAAATTGAAATAATATGGATGATATCACAATAAATGCCCTCATGGGTGATGTAGTCTCTTGAACTCTCTTCGTCGTCCTAACTGGAGAGAGAAATCAGAGAATACTCCAGCCTGAAGTGCACTTGTCCAATTAGGCCAACAAAGACACACTGAGAGCTCACTGGATTGTCAGGGAGCTGATGCCTCACATTTGGGTGTTGCAGTCTTTGAAAGACTACAACACCCAAATGTGAGGCATCTTAGAAATCAGCTCCCTCAGCCTCCCTGACAATCCAGTGAGTTCTCAGTCTCGGCTGAGTCATCTCATAAAAGACATTGAAAGTCAAAACTCAATCTAGTCAGGTTTAGAATCCAATTCAATATTCAAGTTCAACGTAAGTTCAGTCAAGCACAGGCAATTTTGGCAAAGGGCAGGGGGGAGGTTCCTGGTGAATGCTCCCAGACTGTGCTTCTGCAAGCGGTGACGACTGGCTTGCACTCGCATGAGCAATTGTACCTACTGGATGCATTGGTAAACTTGAACCAAGAGCTATCTTTCACATTCACAAGACTATTTTCACCTTTAGAGTTTTCTCTAATGAATATCAGCTGATTAACGGTGTCAGTGTCTAAATTTGCCCGTTTTTTAGTGACAGTATTTCCAGCTGTTGAAAATACCCTCTCTGAAGGAACGGAAGTGACTGGTATTGCAAGATATTTTCTGGCAATTTCAGCTATGCGTGGGTATTTTTCATGGTTTTTAGACCACCACTCAAAAGGGTCACATGATGACGACTTAGAAAGTCTATAAGAATTAAGTTCGTCTAGGGGGCTATCATCTGTACGTTGATCGTTATCGTCGAAGTAATCCCCTAACAAAAACTTTAGAGTTTTATTGCTCTCGTCAATTTTCGATCGTTTGCATTTGGGGGTATAATCAGAGGAGGTTGTGCCTGGGTTGGAGGCAGTTAGGGTCTCTGTAGAAGATTGAGGTACGCACCCCTCACCAATCTGATTTCCATCTGCAACTGACAATTCAGGTGTAGGAATTGTGGGAAGCCTCTCTACAGTTCCTCCACTTGAATCATCAGTTGAAGACGGGAGTAACATCAACTGAAGAACAGCATCCCAAACTTTTTGTTGCTGTTCGTTTGTCAGAAAGCGCATTGACTTATAACGGTTGTCCATTGCAGTGCATATAAGAAGAGGTTGTTCAAAAAAATTCTCTTTTTCAGTATTCATAATGCGTGTTTTGAGTTCACCTGTCACTATGTTTTTGAAGTTTTTGATTGTTTTTGAATCGTTTTCATGAACAGCGAGGTGAATTCCAACAAGCCCTGACACAATCGGGTAGACCATACCTAACGTAGGAAAGGTATCACTGCACGCAACAGTGGTAGCCATTTCAAGTGGCTTTAAGAGGGGGGTAACCTCCTCGATAACTTTCTAGATTTCATCAGACAGTTCAAACACCCTAGCATCGCTTGGTGACACTACTGTAGTGTCATGGATCACTTCAAACACTGCTAATCTTTGCTCCAAGAGTCTGCTAAACATGAAAAATGTTGAATTCCATCGTGTGGAAATATCTTGAATTAGTTGATGCTGGGGCAACTGCAGCTGGAGCTGTCTTTTTTTAAGCTCATTGGATGCCAATGTAGACTTCTTAAAATGGGCTACAAGTTTACGAGCTGCACCTGCTGCTTTGGACACACTTGGCAATTTGAGTCCAGCATTGATACTTAGTTGCAAAGTGTGACCAAAGCAGCGGATGTGAGGCCAGTTTGTCAGTTTAATGGCCGCAACAATATTTGAGGCATTGTCTGTTGTTATGGAAGTAATTTTGTCTTGGGGGATCTCAAATTTGGATACAACTGTCTTCAATTCCTCTGCCAAATGTACCCCCGTGTGGTGGTCACAAATTTCTTGAGTGACTAAAACTCTGTGTTAAAAATTCCAATTTGCATCTGCGAAGTGAACAGTCACTGTAAGGTATCCTTCGGTTGCGCAACTCGTCCACGTGTCAGTTGTTAGACAAATAGATTTAGAATTTTTCAATTTTTTGATCAACTCTCCTTTCAACTGATCATAGTGAAGATTAGTGTAATTTTTAACTGTTGTATGGCTCGGAACTGTGTATGCTGGATCAAGAAGTTTTACAAAATTACGAAAACCCTGGCCTTCAACAATGCTGAGGGGTCTTCGGTCGGAAGTGCAAAACTGCACAATGCCCATCGTTACGTCCTGCCATTTTTGTTTGGCCATTTTTGCTGGCGGCTTTGTGAAACGATCAATTTGAGTTTGCACATGGCTTGCTTGTGCTGTAACTGTTGCTGAACTGGCATCACACTTTACAGCTGGGTGTTTGTAGTGCAGATGATTTTTCATTCCTGATGTCGAACCACTGTACTTAATGCGTGCCTTGCACAAGTTGCATTCTGTAAATTTGCCTCCCTCTGTATCTATCAGCTCAAAGAACTTCCAGGCATCTGATCGTTTAACTTTACATGTAGTTGTCATTTTGTTCAAAGTTTGTTTTAAAAATTCTCACACTGATCTGAAGTCTGCGATGATTGATTGCTTTATGGCAGATAAAATAGAAAACAAATAGAATGTGGCATTCACGCTTTCGGAACAGTGAGTCCATGCTGAAACTGTCTTGTTGATTTCACACGACAAATAGAAGAACATCAAAGGGCACTCCAAGTCAGCCGGCAGTAACATTTTTCGACCCATCACCTTACCAATTGAAGTTGAAACTTGCGAAACTTTGTGATCAATCAAATTGAAACTGTCATCAAAGGCATTCAAAGCTACATGTAACAGTCTAAATGGGTGAAGTCGTGGGATAAAACACAATAACAAGTAATATTAAAGACAGTTTAATTGAGTTTAATGTTTGATGCTCAGCTATAATCTGCCGTCCGAAATCCATAAGAAAGTTGGCTTCGTGACTCTACTAGTCTGCATATTACGAAAGCGGTTAACCGGTTACGATTTTCGTAACCGGAATTCACCCATAACCGTTCCGTTGCCGGTTAACCGATTAACCGTTTCAGCACTAATGCTCTTTGCCATTTACTGAAGAAGTCAGTTTCTCCGAGGTGATCCCTTAGTCGATTGGAAATGATTCTTTCGAATACCTTGCCAATGCAACTGAGACGACTGATTGGGCGGTAGCTTGCCGGGTAGGAGATGTCTTTGTCTGGTTTCGGTATCATGACACCGATGGCTCTTTTCCAGCATTTTGGAAAGTGACAATGGGTGATGAATGCATTGAATAGCTTGTTGAGTTTATCAATTAACTGGTAGAGTGCTGGAAGACAATATTTGGGCTTTATTCTAAAGTGCGGGGACCCAACTTAGAGACTTCATATTTTGTGGATATACCTCATGTTATCTTTGAAGTAAAATTGTTTAGTCTGTTGGGATTTGCCCTGTTGAAATTTATGGGAGAGTGCCTTTAGCACTCTCCCATAAATTGTAACAAGGCAAATACACTTGAACAAATTTAACGACACAAAATAATTCAGCACTCTACCAGTTAAAGAGTTTGGGCTCTGTTTGAGAATTTTGTAATTGACTTGCCTTCCCCGGGTGAAGAGGAATTTAGGCATTTTCTGATAACATTGATGATTTTGTTATTTGAGATGGGGTGACGAGGTCATCGTCGCTCCCTTCTTCTGGATCGGTATCAAATTTGGGATCATGGTAGATATCAGGTGTGTGTGGGTTTTTTGTTGTTTTGTTTTTTTTTTTTGTTTTTTTTTTTGTTTTTTCCCTCTAATCACCCCGTCATCTGTTCCCCCGGAAGGCAGACCAGATGGCCAATACACAGCATCCACTCTCCCTTATAGGCTGATGGATGACTCCCAGCTTTCAAAAACACATATTGGTGGATTTTTTTCCATTTTGTAATCATTAAGGGTAATATGCTGGGGCTAATCCCAAACCAGCAATTGTTTCGGTTTCTTTTTCTTTTTTCTAAAATAACCACCAAACTGCAGTTTCAGTATTACCATAAATTTGCCCACTTCTCTTAGCAAACACAGAGCAGAACTCTTGTAATTATGCAAATTCCTAGCCATTTTTCAGTTCGAAGTTCTTGGGGATCTCAATCCACTATCCTACTGCCAGTCGCACACTAAAACTTAATAAGATTATTGGCTCTCGCCCCCGACTCTCGTGGATTTATAAGCAAATAAAGCTACAAAACAAATAAAGTTATTAGGGTCGCAAGGGATTTCAATCCCACATCGTCCCTGTACTCCTTCGGCACGCAGAAACTTTTCATTCATCAACTTTAAATTAATGCTCATACAACTGACATAATGTCGGACTGCCAAATTGTTCGACGTGGTAGAGGTACATGCACACATTTTACCATTGTCCATTCACCATTGTCCAAGCTTGGACCCGAAGTCCGCAATATAATTTTTGGGTTTGGTCCGTACAAAGGAAATTTTTTCGAGTTCATTCACAATAAGCTATGAATTTCAGGTAATTGTTTTATATTTCTTTTTCTTCAAAATACCCCCGATACACATTTTTGCAGAAAAAAAAAACCTAAAAATAAATGGATTATATAGTAATTTTAATAAAATTTGGCCTGTTGGGATTCGGCTTGTTGGGATGACCATTTTCGACATTCGTTTTGTTGGGATTCGGCGAGTTGGGAATAAACCGTTTCCACGAGTTCGTGCAGCCCCAACATAAGATTTTGGGCTGCTGCCCTCTTCTGATGCTGTAGCTACTGAACTCATGGATTCCCTGTCAGTTATTTTTCCAATTTCATGGTTATTAACGTTATTGTTTTCCTCACTTGAGAAAATGCCTTCAGATGGAACTAGGACCTTTGTTGGGCGGTCAGCTTTGTTGGCTGGGACAGAGTGAATTTCTGCCACGGCTTGAATCTCTTTAGCTGGAGACCCAGGAGATAGCGGAGATGGCATAGAAAAAGAGTTTCTGAACATCTCTGCTATTTGGTCATCTTTGGCCTTCAACGTTTCCTTCATCTCAGCATCTTTGGTCTTTAACTCTTCCCTTAGCTCAGAAATCTGTGCATCTGTGCTATTAATTCCCCTAACTGCTTTAAGAATGATTCATTAATCCCCTCCGACTCCCTATTTATTTCCCCCCCCTCGCCCCCGAACTTTTATTAAGACTGCCAGCATTAACCTTATTTCCCATAGATTCTCTTCTTGCAGCTCTCTCTCCTTTTTATTTTTTCTTTCTTTTCCACTCTTTTCTTTTCCTGAATGCTAAGGGTGGATGACTTCATATATTGCGACATTTTTATTTCCTGGGTGATTTAATATTAGTGCTAATGTGTTTATGTCTTTGACTCTTTTTAATTTTCCAGAATATGATAGTGATTACTTTCCTGGAAAAACTGATGAAAATCTTAAGTTGTTGACTAGTTGACAGCAAGCTGCTAATTGACCAGTAACCAGAACCAGAACAATTATTGACAATCTATCAGTCCCAATTTATACTACAGGAAACCGTAACCACGCTCTCACCCCTTCTGTCTTCATGTGAGGCAACAGGAAAGCTAGGTCTATGTGATGCAAGTAAAATAAAATAAAGTTAACCGGGTCGCAAGGGATTTTGAAATCCCACATCGTCCCTGCGCGCCATTCGGTGCGCTAAAACCTTTCATTCATTCATTGCAACCGATTTGTGAAACAGAGAGTGAAATTGGGAGGGCACACGAGAGAGAGAGAGAGAGGGAGGAGAATGTGAACGTGAAACTTCCCACCACGGACATCATGATCTTATGTGAAATAATCTTATTATACTCTTACTCTTGTACGTTACTCCATGTAAATGGAAAAAAAGTAATGAAAGAAAATCTATCAATCAAATCTACACCCCACAAATCTCCTCATAATCATAAAAGAACCAAGATAATCAGCCCGCCCAGCTGTGTCAACACAGTGAAAGCCAATTGATAAGCTAACACGGCACCAAGTCAGCTACACTTTTTAGTGTGTTTGAAAGAGAAAATGTCCTTTAACATCCTAAAATAACATTGTACAAACTTCTCTTTTGGCATATATATTTCGTATCATCCCTTGAGTATACTTTCCAAATTTCATTGAAAACAACCAACAAATAAATGAGAAAATTATAATTTAATTCCCGACTACACTTTTTCTCCGACACGGACTGCACTTTTTAGATATCTTGTATCTCCTATCTCGTATGTCATATCTCGTATGTCGTATCTCGTATGCCGTATGTCATATCTCGTATCTCGTATGTCGGTTCGTGACCCGTATCTCGAATGTCGGTCCAGGATTTCCATAGAGGGGATGATGCACGCTCAAAATTTTTTTAAAAAATCCAAGATGGCGGAATGGCGGCCATTTTTGTTGTGTTTTTTTTAAGCTTTTTTTCTCTATTTTCATGTTACCACCCCTCCCACCAATATGGTTCAAACTACACTTTGCATATTTGGCACATGGATAGAGGGTTGGGAGGGAATGATGCACGTTCAATATTTTTTCTTCAAAATCCAAGATGGCGACATGGCGGCCATTTTTGTTGTGTTTTTTAAGCTTTTTTTCTCTATTTTATGTTACCACCCCTCACTCCAACATGGTTCAAGCTACACTTTTTATATCTGGCACATGGATAGAAGGTTGTAATGGGATGTTGCACGTTCAATATTTTTTTTCCAAAGTTCAAGATGGCGCCATGGCAACCATTTTTGTTGTGTTTTTTAAGCTTTTTTCTCTATTTTATGTTACCACCCCTCCCTCCAACATGGTTCAAGCTACGCCTTTCATATATGGTACATGGATAAAGGGTTGTGTGGGAATTATGCACGCTCAATATTTTTTTTTCAAAATACAAGATGCTTATATATTCTAGTGTCTTCTGTGACAAAAACACCTTATGTCACAAAAGCGCCGTAGTGGACTAATACCACCTCGGTGGTCAAACACTTGTTCATTATATTCTCTATACAATTATTATCCATAATGTATTTTATATGTTCTTTCTCCGAGTCGCACGCGAATTTCGTGTGCCATGCGGTTCGGACTTAATTTATTTTCACAATTATTGTAA
This sequence comes from Pictodentalium vernedei, assembly GCA_031216915.1. Classification (NCBI taxonomy): domain Eukaryota; kingdom Metazoa; phylum Mollusca; class Scaphopoda; order Dentaliida; family Dentaliidae; genus Pictodentalium; species Pictodentalium vernedei. The sequence continues at coordinate 157,438,836 of CM062294.1, forward strand.
ATGTTTAAATTGCTCATTTTTCTAATTACGTTAGAGTTTGGTGTCAGTGGGGTACCGCTTCTGCAGTTTTTCTTCTCTTCTTTGAGAGTGGTCATCCTGTTGTGTGGTTCCCGGTCGACCGTCTGGGGTCTGATTTTCTGTCACCTTTCTCTCTTCTTTGGGGGTGTTCTTCTGTTCTCATCTGATTTCACCTTCTTTGATTCTCTCACCTCTATCATGCCCAGGACTATTCCTTGTGGGCAATGTTTGCTTCCAAAGCATGTGGACGATTCACATGCTTCATGCTCCTCATGTAATGGGTGTTCGGTCGATCGGCCCTGTGGTCTCTGTGGATGTTGGTCATCCACTTTCTGGGCGTCAGTGAACCATGCAGTGCATTCTCGTGGCCGTACCTCCCGCTCCCGTGGGAAAGGAGAACGCGATCGTTTTGGGGCTCCCGAGCCAACCATGTCTGGTGAGAGTTATTCCTCCTCCGTGGAGTGTGCAGTCTTTTCCTGTAGTGGATACTGCGGGAGCCGATGAGTGTTCTGGTGAAGAGGTGCTTGGTTCCGGGACTGCGGTCCCCCTCCAGTCGACATCTAAGGCTGTTGTGACTCCTCCTTCGGAGCCAAGCAGGGGTGCTCCCTCCACTATTCCACCAACCTCAACAACTCCCGACGTATCTACTATTACTGCTGGTCCGTCTGCTTTGTCATCACTTTCAGCCGGCCTCGGCTTTTCCCTGCAAGGGACTGCAGGGATGTCTGGTAGTGTAGACGTGGGATATCAGCCTCAGCCTTCCCTGACTTCAACTTGGCAAAGTTGGAAGGGGCTGCCGGCCGAACCCTCTACTGTGGTCTCTATGTCATCGAGCACCACAGTTGTGTCATTGGATTCGGATGTTCTTAGTGGGGACACTATGAACTCTGTGGCATTTCCGTCCACTCATTCTGGCCTCACGACCTGTTTTGGGGTACCAACGTCTTTTGTGCAGCCTGGACCTTCTGCCCCACAGAGGTCCGCGGTGACTCTCATGAGTTCTCGCTATGTTGATCCTCGGGGTGCGTCGTACCCCTATACACGTCTGCCTTCAGACGTTTCGGCTGCCGCCCGTCGTCCCGCGTCAGGTGTTTTGGAGGATCGTGACCCTTCGCTGGTTAAGAGGGTCAGAGGTGAAGCCACTTTGCCGGTTCACCCCCCTGTCGAACCGGCCAGTACGGGCAGTGAGCTTAGAGAGGCCCTCTCCTTAGCCTTACTAACTAAGTACTTACTCACTCAGGTTCTGTCGAAGAGCCTTCCTGTTGCTTCCAGCGAGGCAGCGAGTGGTTTCCAGGTGCCCCCTATGGCGCCACCTCCCAGGATTGGAAACAGGCCGCTTTTTGATCACCCTGGTGTTCCGACACCATGGGAGGCGTCGGCTGGTTTGCCCATGATGGGCTATGTGTCTTCCGACTCAGGGGAGGAGTCAGACATGCTTGATGTCAAGAGCCAGCAGTCTTCGAAATTGGGGGCAGCTCTTGATTTTGTGTTTGGGTTCCTGCCGGATCTCAAACCATCTAACCAGCCGACAGTGTCAGCCAGGCCGCAATCATCGGTCACGCGCCTACAGCCTATGGAGCAACCTGCTTCTGGGCGCCTTCGACTGTGCCAGTCGGTACAGGTGGCTTGAAGCATTTTCAGCATTGGACTCTGAGTTCCAAGGCTATGAAGGCTCCGTTCTTCACCAGGGTTCACACCTTTTTGCCTCCTGTGCGTTATCGTTCCTACGATTCCACCAATCCGGCAGTCTGCCAGACTTTAACGGTTCTGGATCAGGACTCCAATTCCCTCAGGCTTTCCAGGCCGAAGTCTGCCATCATTCCAGTGTCAGGAGTCCACGTTGGCTTATCGAAAGAGATGCTTGGCATGCTTTCTCTCTCAGATCACGTCGTCTCAGCCTTCGCTGCCTATCTGCCTCCAGATAAGTTTGACGAGGTACAGGCTCCTTTGCCTGTGCTGTCCAGGGCGCTCATGCATCTTACTCACATGCATGCCTGTAACACGGCTAATCTGGAATTAGTTCAAAGGGACTCTGTGCTGGACACAGGCCGATCCCTTCCTGAGGAGCAGCGCGCTGCTCTTCGATCTGATTCTTTGGCAGGTCCGCAACTTTTCCATGGTTCTGTGTCGACGGTCGAGAACTTTTGTCCACGGAGATAGACAATCTGCTGGCAAAGGGGGCGATCGGAGTCGTCAAGAACATTCAGTCAGTGGGGTTCTATTCCCGCCTGTTCTTGGTGCCGAAGAAGGATGGCCGACTCCAACTGGTTATCGATCTGAGTATCCTGAACCGGTCTATCGTTGCTCCCAAGTTCAGCATGGAGACTTTCAGGTCGGTCCGCCGTTCAATTCACCAGGGAGATTTCGCTTCCAGCATCGACCTGCGAGACGCTTATTTTCACGTTCCGATGTATCTCAGGTTCGCTTTTCTGGGGCGAGTTTACCAGTTGAAGGCCATGCCTTTCGGCCTCAACCTGATTCCTTGGGCCTTCACCAGACTGATGTTGCATGTGATAGCTTTCCATCGCACACAGTCCAGGGTGACTACTTCTTCATATCTGGACGATATCCTCCAGAGGCATTCCAATGCTGCCTTACTGGAGTCGGATGTCGCCACTCTGTTGAGCTTGCTCATGTCACTAGGATTCAGAGTCAATGAGGAGAAGTCGGACCTGGTCCCTTCTCAGTCGTTTTGTCATCTGGGGATGGCTTTCCGCACCCAATTCAATTTGGTTGCGGTTCCCCAGGCCAAGGCTGTGATTCTCTCAGCTTTTGCTCTGACTCTGTCCCAGTCCACAACCGCGACAACACGGAGTCTTCTCTGGCTGATCGGTCTCTGCGGTTCGGTGATGGATCTCATTCCTCTAGGTCGGCTGCGTGTCCGACTGCTCCATCACTTTCTGCATGTTGGAGGCCGAATGTAGATTCTCTGGATCTGGTGCTTGAGTTTCTGGAATCTCTTTATCCTCACCTTCTCCCCTGGATGGATGTCCAGTGGCTTACGCAGGGTTTTCCGTTGGACTTACCCACATCCGATCGCATTCTGACGGCAGATGCCAGCGATCTCGGATGGGGTGCGACGTTGGATCCTCTAGGTCTTTCCCTTCACCATATGTGGGACCAGGATCAGGCAGCTCTACACATCAACCAGATGGAGCTTCTTGCTCTTCTTCTGAGTTTCAGGCAGTGGATCCCTCACCTGTCGAATTGCCAGGTCCTTCTGTTATCCGACAATTCGACAGTGGTTGCTTACATTCGGAACCAGGACGGCACGCACTCCCTGTTCCAACGGGGCAGGGTCATTTCCACCGAGTGGATGCTCCACAGGGTAGTGTTCCAGTCTCTTTGCGATCTCTGGGGACGTCCCCACATCGATCTCTTTGCGACTCATTGGAACCATCAGGTGGACATTCGTGTCCCCGTGTCCAGATCCCCTGACTTTTGCCGTGGACGCTCTGTCACTCGATTGGAATGGTCTAGTCGGCTACGCCTTCCCGCCGGTTCCGATTCTGCCTCAGGTTCTAGCCAAAATTCGAACCTGCAGTTGTCGAATCATTCTGATCGCTCCCCTGTCGCCTCAGCGGGTGTGGATCAATCAGCTCCACTCACTGATGTCGGCGGTTCCAGCATGTCTCCCTCTACGTCACGACCTTCTTTGTCAGGGTCACCTGAGGAGGTTTCACGTCGACCCGACTTCATTGTGCCTTCACACATATCTTTTGTCAGGTCCTGTCTCCTCCGTAGAGGTTTTTCGAGACGAGCAGTGGAGTGCATTTCTTCTTCAAGGAGGCACTCCACTGGTTTAGCTTATGCAGCTAAGTGGAAGGTCTTCTGTCGATGGTGTGCTGATCACTCTGTTGATTATGCCAATCCTACGATTTCACAGATTGCGGAGTTTCTGGTATATCTGTTTGATTCTCGGGGTCTCCAGCCTGTTACCATCAAGGGTTACAGGTCCATGCTTTCAGAGACTTTTTCTTATGTGGGGAAGCATCGTATCGGCACTAATCCTTACCTCTCCAAGCTTGTTAGGCACTTTTCTTTGAAAAGGCCTCAGACTTTGCAGCTTACCCCACGATGGAATCTTTGGTGGGTGCTGCTTTGCTTGGGGGAGGGGGGAGGGGGCACCATTAGAACCTTTATCCCAGGTGGATATGCGTTTTCTCACATATAAGACAGCTTTTCTGATGGCTTTTGCTTCTGCCAGACGGGTTAGTGAGCTTCACGCCCTCTCGGTTGACCCGGCCTTTTTTAGGAGCTCTCCCAACAGTGTTACTTTTACCACTGATTGCTCTTTTCTGGCCAAGAATCAGTTACCAGACACTACTCCTCCTCCTATCTGTATCAGGGCTCTTCCTTCTGTTGATGGTAATCGCCCTTTGCTCTGTCCAGTCCGTGCTATTCGCATTTATCTCAATCGGACACAATTCATACGGAAAGGCAGGAAACGTTTTTTTCTGTCTCTTATTCCTGGTCGACAGAAGATCTCTCCTCAGTTCATTTCTCGAAGGATTTGTCTTGCTATTCGTACGGCTTATGGTCATTTAGCAGCTGGCGATTGTATTACCAATCGTATTTCTCCCCATGAGGTGCGTGCATTGTCTACCTCTTGGGCTTATTCTTACTACGTCAAGTTGTCGGATGTTATGCAGGCAGCCTACTGGAGAAATGCCTCTTCTTTCTCCACCTTCTATCTGCGTCAGTTGCAGGAGCAGACGGAGGACCTTTTTGCCTTGGGCCCTCTTTCTTCTGCTCACACTGTTGTCTGCCCTAGCCATTAGGTTTCTTGAAGGTCAGTTCCAGCCTTGCGCTGTTACTGCCCTTTTCTGTCTATGTGTCACACAGACCCATATGTCTCCTTTCATTGTCTTTCACCAAGGATTGTGACGTTAAGGTTGATAAGCCTCGGGACCTCTTCCTTCTGCTTCACGGTTCCAGTGCACTGTGGTTATGTGTGGGTTGGTTATGTGATTCCCTCCAGCCTATTGTCTATTCAGCCTGTAGTAAACAATTGTGGGTAGGTTGATAAGAAATTTAAATTTTATAGTAAATTTCCTTTCTTATTATACCTACCACAATTGTTTACATGGAGGCCCTCCCATCTTCTTATACAGGTAAGAATCCTTCCTCCCCGCTGATTACATAACTCTAACGTTGGTGGATTCAAAAAGAATGAGTCATTAGCGACGTATATGCGCACTGGCAACGGAAGTCGTGGAGTTGTACTTGGGAGAGAGCGTCCCGTACTGTGTCTGCGCCAGTTGCACTCGACTCATTTTTGGCTTATTTTTTCTTGGTGCTTTTGCACCACTATTCTTTCCCAAATTGCTTGGGAAAGACAAGAATAGAGAGTATATTATCCGAGTTAGGGACTTCCAATGTAGTGCAAGCCTGTAGTAAACAATTGTGGTAGGTATAATAAGAAAGGAAATTTACTATAAAATTTAAATATTTGCCTTCACAGAGATGAAGTCTTCTGAGCTCCATTAGCTAGGCTGAGACCGCTGTCTTTGGGAATAGAACTGCTAAAGGAAAAGAGTGCTCTTTTCCTTCTCGGTGTTGTTTTCTTCAGTGTCATAAACTTTAGTTTCATTGTTGACACCTTAGTAGCCTTGCTAGAAGTTTGAGCGGTGTTTTATCCCTGTCATTAGTGGCTAGCATTGTAAGTCTCCTTTAGTGAGCTTCTAGGGCCAAAGTTATCAGCCATTTAATTGTTTTCTCAAATAGAAAGACCCTTAGCTGCTTCAGCCAGGCTGAGACCACTGACCTATCGGACAAGGTACCGTTACATGAGAAGAGTTTGTTCTCTCCTTAGCAGTATTGTTTTTAGCTCACCTGAGCGAAGCTCAAGGGGAGCTTTACTAATCACTTTCTGTCCGGCGTCTGTCGTCCGGCGTCCGTCGTCCGTCGTCGTCCGTCCGGCGTTAACTTTACATTATCAACTTCTCCTCCTAAACCACTAGCCCAATTTTATTCAAATGTTGGCTAAATGTTTATTACCTAATGCCAATTCAGATTTGTTCAAATGAAGTTGCCCCTCCTCCTGGGTGGTGCCACGCCCCCAAGGGGCACCAAAATCTTTGTAAATCTTCTTCTCATGAACCAGCAGTAGCAGAGACTTGATATTTGGTGTGCAGCTTCCTTTTGAGGTGTAGACTCAGATTTGTTCAAGAGAAGTTTGTGGGGCTATACTTGGCGTTGTTATGAGAGGGGCAAAATTTTTTGCCCCGCCCAAAATTTCTATTTTCCAAACCGAGAGGCTGATTTGAACCAAATTTTATGTGAGGGCTTATTGGGTCATGAGTACTTGATTTATGCAAAAAAAATTTTTCCTGCAGCCCCGTGGGAACCGCAGGAGCTAAAAATAGAAAAAATTTAAAACGCCCATATCTCCAAAACTGCACGGCACTGAGAATTTTTATTTGGTGTGCAGCTTCCTTAGGACCAACAGAAAGGATTGGTAAAAAAAAATTGCCATCGGTTTTATCATAGGGTACAGTTTCGGGACTTTGAAAAAGTGCTGAGTCAGCACTTTTTAACACTTGTAGGCAATGGGAAAAACATTAAAAAATCTTCTTCTCCAGATCCAGCAGGCAGAATCTTTTGATATTTGGTATGCAACATTGTAGGGTGGATCTGATTCAAGTTTGTTCAAATCGGCCCCCTGGGTTCATATTTGGGCTCAGTATAGGAGCCCGATTTCGAACTTAGTGCATTTCAGGCAAATTTCTTAAAAATCTTCTTCTCCAGATCCAGCAGGCAGAATCTTTTCATATTTGGTATGCAACATTGTGGGGTGGATCTGATTCAAGTTTGTTCAAATCGGCCCCCTGGGTTTATATTTGGGCTCAGTATAGGAGCCCAAATTTGAACTTACTGCATTTCAGGCAAATTTCTTTGAAAATCTTCTTCTCCAGATCCAGCAGGCAGAATCTTTTGATATTTGGTATGCAACATTGTAGGGTGGATCTGATTCAAGTTTGTTCAAATCGGCTCCCTAGATTCATATTTGGGCTCACTATAGGAGCTCGAATTCGAATTTAGTGCATTTCAGGCAAATTTCTTCAAAAATCTTCTTCTCCAGATCCAGCAGGCAGAATCTTTTGATATTTGGTATGCAATGTTGCGGGGTAGATCTGATTCAAGTTTGTTCAAATCGGCCCCCTGGATACATATTTGGGCTTACTATAGAAGCCCGAATTCGAACTTAGTGCATTTCAGGCAAATTTCTTAAAAAATCTTCTTCTCCAGATCCAGCAGGCAGAATCTTTTCATATTTGGTCAGCAAGATTGTGGGGTGGATCTGATTCAAGATTGTTCAAATCGGCCCCCTGGGTTAATATTTGGGCTCAGTATAGGAGCCCGATTTTGAACTTAGTGCATTTCAAGCAAATTTATTAAAAAATCTTCTTCTCCAGATCCAGCAGGCAAAATCTTTTGATATTTGGTATGCAACATTGTAGGGTGGATCTGATTCAAGTTTGTTCAAATCGGCCCCCTGGGTTCATATTTGGGCTCAGTATAGGAGCCCGATTTCGAACTTAGTGCATTAAGGCAAATTTCTTAAAAAATCTTCTTCTCCAGATCCAGAAGGCAGAATCTTTTGATATTTGGTATGCAACATTGTGGGGTGAATCTGATTCAAGTTTGTTCAAATCGGCTTCCTAGATTCATATTTGGGCTCACTATAGAAGCTCGAATTTGAACTTAGTGCATTTCATGCAAATTTCTTAAAAAATCTTCTTCTCCAGATCCAGCAGGCAGAATCTTTTCATATTTGGTAAGCAACATTGTGGGGTGGATCTGATTCAAGTTTGTTCAAATCGGCCCCCTGGGTTTATATTTGGGCTCAGTATAGGAGCCCAAATTTGAACTTAGTGCATTTCAAGCAAATTTATTAAAAAATCTTCTTCTCCAGATCCAGCAGGCAGAATCTTTTGATATTTGGTATGCAACATTGTGGGGTGGATCTGATTCAAGTTTGTTCAAATCGGCTTCCTAGATTCATATTTGGGCTCACTATAGAAGCTCGAATTCGAACTTAGTGCATTTCAGGCAAATTTCTTAAAAAATTTTCTTCTCCAGATCCAGCAGGCAGAATCTTTTGATATTTGGTATGCAACATTGTGGGATGGATCTGATGCAAATTTGTTTAAATCGGCTCCCTAGATTCATATTTGAGATTACTATAGAAGCTCGAATTCGAACTTAGTGCATTTCAGGCAAATTTCTTAAAAAATCATCTTCTCCAGATCCAGCAGGCAGAATCTTTTGATATTTGTTATGCAACATTGCGGGGTGGATCTGATTCAAGTTTGTTCAAATCGGCCCCCTGGATTCATATTTGGGCTCACTATAGAAGCTCGAATTCAAACTTAGTGCATTTCGGGCAAATTTCTTCAAAAATCTTCTTCTCCAGATCCAGCAGGCAGAATCTTTTGATATTTGGTATGCAACATTGCGGGGTGGATCTGATTCAAGTTTGTTCAAATCGGCCCCCTGGATTCATATTTGGGCTTAATATAGAAGCCTGAATTCAGACTTAGTGCATTTCGGGCAAATTTATTAAAAAATCTTCTTCTCCAGATCCAGCAGGCAGAATCTTTTGATATTTGGTATGCAACATTGTGGGGTGGATCTGATTCAAGTTTGTTCAAATCGGCTTCCTAGATTCATATTTGGGCTCACTATAGAAGCTCGAATTCGAACTTAGTGCATTTCAGGCAAATTTCTTAAAAAATCATCTTCTCCAGATCCAGCAGGCAGAATCTTTTGATATTTGGTATGCAACATTGCGGGGTGGATCTGATTCAAGTTTGTTCAAATCGGCCCCCTGGATTCATATTTGGGCTTAATATAGAAGCCCGAATTCGCACTTAGTGCATTTCGGGCAAATTTCTTAAAAAATCTTCTTCTCCAGATCCAGCAGGCAGAATCTTTTGATATTTGGTATGCAACATTGTGGGGTGGATCTGATTCAAGTTTGTTCAAATCGGCTTCCTAGTTTCATATTTGGGCTCACTATAGAAGCTCGAATTCGAACTTAGTGCATTTCAGGCAAATTTCTTAAAAAATCTTCTCCAGATCCAGCTTCAGAATCTTTTCATATTTGGTAAGCAACATTGTGGGGTGGATCTGATTCAAGTTTGTTCAAATTGGCCCCCTGGGTTTATATTTGGGCTCCGTATAGGAGCCCAAATTTTAACTTAGTGCATTTCAGGCATATTTCTTAAAAAATCTTCTTCTCCAGATCCAGCAGGCAGAATCTTTTGATATTTGGTATGCAACATTGTAGGGTGGATCTGATTGTGATTCATGAACGTATTTATTTGTAAAGTTGATAGAATCTTAGAAAAAATTTGCAGAAAAGATCTACTATAGAAGGGGTGGTATCCAGGGTGAACCGTTTACCCAAATCTAGCAGTACTAATGCATTATTCACACAAATCTTCGTTCAAATTTTATGACCCCTCATTGGAACACACGCATTCAGCTCATTCCAACAAAGGTCATATGCCATGTTTTTGAGACAAAGGAATAAAAATTTTAGTTATTCATGAAATTTTTAGGCAACTGTTGTCTGTTATTCACATTGCTTCATGAAATTTCAGTACTTTTAGAAGTTACCTCAGTAATCAAGGGTTAATTCCCCTTAATTAAATGTCACTCTAAAAAACAACCACTTTGCATATCTTACCTTTTTACCAGCATAACTGCCAAAACTTGTCAGCATTCTTCGCAAAAATCGCTATTCAAATTTTAATTTTTGTCTCTTAAACATACATGTACTTATCGCTTGTAAATACCCCATTGGAATGAGCTTTTTGAGCTCATTCCAATGAGAGGTCGCACACCATGCTTTTTGAGTCAAAAAAGCAATTTTTTTAGTTATTCCAGAATTTCGTACGTAAAACACAGCTTTATGACTTCACATTAAAATGAGCTCTCTAAGCTTGTTCCAATCAACATTCACGCACTATGTCTTTCACACAAAAAATAAAATTTTCCATTTATTCAGGAATTTTGTTTGCAAGAACACTCTTACCCCCCCCCCCACACACACACACACACAAACACACACACACACACACACACACAAACACAGACACACACATCTAAAAGTTCGTCAGCAAAAAAACAGTTACTTCAATTTTTAAATGCATTATAGGAACAACTTGCCTAATCAAATTTAAATACTTTTGCATCATTCTGTATCTAGAACAAACCATTTACCATATCTTTACGCAAAATTCTCCAGCATCATTCACAAAAAAACACCATTATTTATATATTCACATTTCTGTCTCAAAAATATACCTGATCTTCCCATACCCCTATTGGAATAAGCTGTTTGAGCTTGTTCCAATGATGATAAAAAAAAATAAAATTTGTGAAAATTTTTGTTTTCTTGCATGCAAATATATACATGTAGCACATGGAAGATATCCACAGTTGGGGAGAGATGTCCAAGGCTATCTCTTCACATTCCTTGTTTGTGCTTCATGCTAAACCAGTTTGTCTGCAGAGATAAATTTGCTTTATTAAAAATCATTGGAGATTGGCCACACACCAATGATTTTAAATAAAACTAATTTTAGGTAACAAATGTTGAACTTCAAACAAAATCTATCACTCAACCAGTTAATGTTGATGAGGCATGACATGGTGAAGGTGACCTAAAATACTTCTTAGAGTCACTTTGTCAGGTGAGCGATTAAGGCCACGTGGGGCCTCTTGTTTATGTTAGTTGTCTGATGCTTTTAGCCCTATTGATAACACCATATTAACCTAGTGTGATTAATGAACGTTCTTTAGAATGCCTATAGTTAACTCCTTTTCAGGAATATATTCCTGCTATAATCGGTACGAGACGCAAGGAGTTCATCTTGGTTTCTTGTGATCGGGTACCGGAACATAGTTTTCATCTCCCACTTTCATTTTTATCAAATCTAATGTTGTGGATTATATTTCCACTTGATGATTGGATATTATGTCTATATTGTGTATTATTTGATGACATGGCGTACTGTCTTGATTTCAAGGGATATGTCGACGCTGTTTCAGCGGGTATATTCCTTGCAATAGTGCCATGTTCATCACATCCCCCTCTATCCTCTGTGGCATTATGGAGGCGGTCAGACGTGAAGGAGCCATATGTTTTCCATACTATTCTAGATAACTAACACTAAAACATTACGAGTTGCGCCGGGTTAGTGTTATTTTGCTTGCTTTGGCTAACTACAAGCTTTTTAGCTGTATTACTCTTTTTTGAGAATAGCAGCAGCAATTTAGCTTGGGAATGTAGCGTGAAGTTTCTTTTTCTTACAGCGAAAAAGGAATTTGTCACTGTCCCAAGCCTTAATATTACTGCGTCAGCCTTACTTATCTAGCGATTCAAGTATTGCAGGTTAGGGGGGCTCGATATGATTTATTTATTGACTCCCCACCACCCCCATTCCTGCCTACCCCTCTCCCCCCACCTGCCCCCCCCCCCCCCCCCCCCCCCCCCCCACACACACTCATCAATATTACGATTACAGGGCAGGACGCAGTGCTCTTTCTGTAAGCCTTGTATGCATTCAATTATATGCATGACTTTCCTTGCTCTTCAATTGGCAGGTGGGTTGTGGTCTTAACGGCAACATCAAGGGTCCAACCACTCTGGTTGGTTTGCTTCCTGTGATTGATCGTTCATAAGTGATATATGAGCATATGATTCCTGAACAGTTACTATTCTTGGATTCCAAAGGCTATCATGAATACATTCAGTTGATATTACTAGCCTTCGTGTTCCTATATGGCAGGCATTTTGGTTATCTGGGTGACATTCTCCAAATGTGGCTATTAGTCTACTCTGAGTAGTTATGCTCAGAGCTGTCTGCTTTTCTTACGATGTATGAGTCTATTCCTCAGGTTATTCGCATTGACATTGTTTTAAGGTGGGATTCTGTTGATTGCGTGCATAATATGTATACATTATTGGGCAGACTTATTACGGAATAGATTCTCTTGATTCTGTCTCTGCATTACCAGAGAGCTTATGAGAATTTTGGGGCTAGTTGGACCATTATGGAGTTTTCGACAGCCGTCTATGCATACGTTCTCTATTTTTGACTTCATTATTCGGAGTGTTAAATTCTTTCTCCGAACAGTCATTGGTTTTAACGGACCTAGGAAACACTGAATTATTGGGGACGGTCATGACAGGCTTTTTAATTTTATCACGTTTCATATTCGGAATCCAGTTTTCAACCGTAAGGTGGTACACAAGGCAAATTCCTACACCCATATAATTGTACAATTACAATTTGGTGGTTCATTATTGGCATTGTACACCTGAATGTGGTCGCCTGTGTGTTGGCTAAGAAATGTATTGTTCTATTAAATAACTTTTCATTGGGATTCAGTTGGACAAGATTAAGGTTGTACAAATTTATATCACGGTTTTCGACCTATCTACATATTTTGGATACGGCATACATTTTGAATCTTGCAATTTTAATAACCGGGATCACCATGATATAGCCTTATCTGCTGATATGGTGTTAAGCACCAATAAATTAATAATAAATTAATAATAACTAATAGCCGGGTGCCTTGTAGACAAATATATATATTATTCGGTACCCCGCTTTTTCCAGACTGCACCCCTCTTTGTTTTGAAGATTATTCCTTCAAAAAAAAGGTGGGTGGGGAAGGAGGTGTTTTCTCCTTAACTCTTCTGGCCTTTTAATAAGTGTGTAACTATGAGTTAAGCTGTTATCGTCTGTAGATTATTCTGATATTATGGACAGCTTGTTATATTATATATGGCGTGTGTTTGTGGGCATTAGTCTCTCACTCTCGGACATGCTTTTCCTAATGTTAAGTGTCTTATTCCAGACTAGCCTTCAAATTGGGGGCTTGTTACACCCATTTAGCATAATCATTTATGCTAAGTAATAGGGATATTGCTCCTTATTTCGGTGGTATGTCTTCTATATTGTGGTATAGCGAGACATGTAGGTAATTCCTTCAATTTGAAACTCCTTTTCACTTTGGGAGTTCTTATGCAGACTAAGGAGATGTATTTTGGTCTGCTAATTCTTTAAGTCCTAGGCCCTCTGCCTTTTTACGATTCAGCTAAGTCTGGACCATTGGTTTTACTATTAAAATATGATAAATTTAAAGTAATTTGTATATTTTTAATACTTACCAATGGCCCAGACAGGGATGGCCCTCCCATGAGTGGGCACTCATACCTCCCCGCTGAGTTATCACTTCAATAGGCACAACTAGGAAGAATGATGTTGGTGCAAATTCCGGTCTCTTCCTGGGTACTGCGCATGCGGAAGTACTAAAAGTATGGAGGGACAGATAGGACTTTTAATTTTCGGTATTGTATGCAAATTTTGGGGATTGGGGGGGGGTTCAAAATTTGTGTTTGGCCCTTTATAATATTGAGGTTGCACTAGCTAAGTCTGGGCCATTGGTAAGTATTAAAAATATACAAATTACTTTAAATTTATCATATTTTGAAACGCTTTTGCAAGGTACCTTGTACGTTTAGGAGATAAACGTCTCTTGTTGAGTTAGACATTCGGGAATTTGACTATGGAAAACCATTTGTTAAAGGGGCTCGTTAACAAATGGTTTTGCATAGTAAAATTCCCGAATGTCTAACGAAACAAGATACGTTTATCTCCATTGAAATTCCTGTCATCATAAGAAGTGTAAAAATTCTCCAGACCAGTTGTTTTTGAATAAACGCAATAAAAAATTGTCATTTTTGATCTCGGTCCATTTGCCATGATCGAACTTACAGAAAACAGGGGTGGGGGGGGGGGGGGGGGGGTCGATCTGTGATAGGAGTGGTTTAGTGCCGTTGCTAGCGCATAGCATGGGTACAGACATATTTTAATTGACCCACTTCCAGCAATTAGAGCATAGTAAGAGTGAATTCACCTGAGATTAGAGCACAGAGCTTATTGGCTCTCAGCCAATCAAATTACATGTTCAGAAAGAACAACAGGGTCAAATTTAACTGATGAATTACAATTCTGTAAACGAAAAGAGAAAAAAAAAACACTTCTCAAAAGTATGATTATTAAATTGTGGAACCACATTGCTTTTATATCTGAAGCACTATTTATTTATTTATTTATTTATTGGTGTTTAAGGTCACATACTTATGCACAATGGCTAATCGTGACTGTGACAGTTTTACGCGTGGAGGAAGCCAGAGTGCCCAGAGGGAACCACCGAGCATTGACGAGCAACTGTCAGCTTCTCAACATTCTAACTCTTCAAGCTCTGCTCAAGCAGGGTTACAGCGGTTGAAGACATGTGCACCATCGACGTGCAGTACGCCTTAGTACACGGTGTCATTGTGCCCCCATGTAGGCAACCGGGATAAAGTGCCTTGCCCAAGGACACAATGCGGGTCATCCCGGACAGGAATTGAACTTGGTTCTTCTAGCATAGAAGTCCAACAGTCTACCACTGAGCCACCGCGCTCCCATCTGAAGCACTAGAAGCATTCAGGCTGGAACAACATACAGTTATACTGTCTTTTCGAAAGTTTATCCGAGGATCACAAAAGTTCAAGGCAGATGCATACAGTTTCAACTAAATGCCGAGCATTTTTATGAGTCTCAAAATCAAATCTGAAATTAAAATGCTAGTTTACCCTTTACTCAAAACACACGATATCACAGTTTAGTATTTTAATTCTTTTTTGTAAACAGTTTTCCAAACATTTCAACAAAACCATATCATATGACCTCCTCATTGGAGTGAGCTCATCAAGCTCGTTCTAATAAGTTGTTACACAATATGGTTTTGTTATGTAACCCTTTACCCAGTGTAACGGTCAAAACCGGCCAGTGCTATTCTAAAAAATCGCCCGCCAAGTAATTTTCATTATTTTTCCTGTTTTTTCTGAAAAACATAGGTTATGGCCCTTCATTGGAACGAGCTCATTGAGCTCGTTCCAACAAGGGGTCATAACCTATGTTTTTGAGACAAAAAATGAAAAAATATTAGTTATTCAAGAATTTTTTTTTGCAAGTGTCGTATTCTTTTCATATTAGGTAAAGGGTTAAATGTTTGGAAAATAGTGTGTTTTTTTCAACTGTTCTGTTTGTAAATCACGTGGGAGGATTCATTACCTAAATTGTTAATCAGGTTGTTACAAATGATAATTGTAAGATAAATCTATCATCAGCATTATGTTTAAATACAATAGGTTGTAACAGAGTCTCACTCTTGTTTCTAAGGCTATATCTCAACTCGTTGAAATAGGGCCTTAGAAACAAGAGCTCAACTCTGATACAACAATTTGTACATAAACATAATAGAGATAATATATATTTATCCAGCTGTACCTCAGGATACAGAGAGAGGTATGTACTAACAGTAATGTGCTTGCAAAAGTAGATGGAAGATTTTGTCAGGATTGTAACTGTGTTGTGATCCAATCAAAATACCCTGTCCGCTTTTTTACTCAGAACACTGTACAGTGTTCCCACTTATCACGGGGGCTTGGATTCAAGAAATGGTCTTGAATTTGATTTAGTCCATTCAAGGCCTTGACATGTTGGAAAATGGGCTAGGAGGCCTTGAAAATCCTTGAATATTCATCAAATGAAAATGCTGATGAGGTATGTAAGCATAACTAGATAGTTTCATATGCTCGATTTCATGAAGGCGTATTCCTAACGAGGACCACTTGGCCATTACCCCCCTCCTCCCACTTCTCTCGAAGGCCTAATTACAGGAAAATGTGTTTGTCTTGCAGATTCACTGAAGAATATCACAGAGAGAAACTCTTGGAACAATGATTTATTTCTTTATTAATTGAAAAACATTTTTTATATGACAAAAAAACATCTGGTAATTTACTTGGCTAAAACATTTATCAGAAGTGTTAATATTTACCTATTAATGCCTTCCATTGAGGGCACTATGCTCTCATAGTATTGCTGAGGGATGCAATAGTGCCCGAGCGATAGCGAGGGCACTATTTGGTTCCCGAAGCAACACTATGAGAGCATAGTGCCCGAAACGGAAGGCATTAATGGGTTTAGTACATCACACCCAGACCATCTCCACAACATATTAAAGAAGGAACGGAGAGATAACTAACACTTTACTATCCAAAATAAAACTGAAATTAATAACATGAAAATGTCAGGAAAACATTAAACTATCAACTGGATTCGAACTCAACAGGTAAAGTAGAATAATGTAAATAAACACATGAAACCGATCAACCAATCATGTGGCACATAACTGGTTAACACGAGATATCATACAACAGAATCAACGTCTCACATATGGTGGTATTAACAGAGCTTGTGAGGCACTATAGAAATTCCATTATTCATGGCACTAAAGTTTTATTAACGTTCACCCCATTGAACGTGTTATGGGTACTTCCTCTGATGTACGAGCACATTTTAATTATTGTAAATATTTACAACACAATTGCTTAAATTGAATTTTGGGGCACACTACTGCATTTTGTTGCATATTTCTTTGGATTGCTTTCGAATGTCAATTGATGTTGAGTTTTTTGAACACTCGATTTCCTCCAACGCACTTATCAGATCGTCGTCATCAATATCGGTATCTAATAATTCGGGTGCTGATACTGTGGAATTTGCTGACTGGAAAGAGAGTTGCGTTGTTGTTTTCTCAACAGCATTCCTCGCTGCAGGCATTTCTGAATGTTCAGCATCTGCATTATCGACCATGGAACTCAAGCTCTCTGACATACCTCGTTTGACATCAGCTCTTGTGTCCAAAACATAACTTGACAATGATTTTTCATTTCTTGTCCCGATAAAGAAATAATATCGCGATCTTTGAATCCACAATCATTAAGAATTGTTATGGTCGTAGCACGCACACAGTGGTTGGTATATGTATCAGAAAGACCAACTTGTTTAGACATTTTTACCATGAACTCTCCTATGGAATTTTTTCCCATTGCCTTCGCTCAAACCAACATTCATCATTCTCGTGGTATGAATTTTTGGGAATTTGAAAGAACGCATCACACTCATGGTTTCGTTTCATAAGATATCGTTGAAAACTATTAACAGGGCACATTTTTGTGCCAGTTTCATACATTCTAGGTCCATCACCTTCATCCTCATTCGTTACACCTGTGTGATTTTTTGTTCGCTCAGAAGTAGTTTTCAGGATGTATTTTCTTCCAGTGTCATCAGTTTTAACTACAAAATCACAAGCTTTAATTTCTCGAATGTTTTCTTTCCCTCTCCGACAAAAGTAAAATAAAAGCTCAAACATTACTTTATTCAAAAGACCTCTTGGAATGTCCGGATTAAACACAATTGGGTGCTGATATAATTTCCTGAAATAGAATGAAACACTAAGCATCAAAGCAGAATAAACGTTTACACGGTCAATCACAATCGTTTATTGTGATCGAAGATAAATAATGTTCAGTGCCTTCTCTAACACTCTTATTCAAAACTATTTAATTGATAGATCTACAATTTATTTATTTATTCATGTTTATGATAACATTCATGTTTATGATAACTTTCAATACACATTGCTCCCCGTAATTTATCTATTTATTTATTCATGTTTATGATAACTTTCAGCAAACATTGCTGCCCGTTATTTATTTACTTTCTCTCACAACTGTTCTTATGTGTCTCTTGTCGATTTGAGTAATAAACAACACTCGTCTATTTCATGTAATTAACAAGACTGTGTATTTATACGAGAACAAATAATTGCAACACCACTGTCTATTGCAGACACTGACTTGTTCACTTTCTAGTTTTGTTGTGTTTTATTTTATTATGTATTTTTTATAGTTACCTGGCGGAATGGGTTTTTTGTGTCGGACTGTTCCTTTTCCATCTTCTCTTGTTTTCTTCAACATGCTGTCGAATACACGATTAGCACCTTTGAAAGCTGGGTCTGTTATTATATCAAAGTGTCTCTCATGTGGGGGTTCTTGCAAATATCTTCTTATTCCTTGACGAATGGCAGAAATACTGCTTTTGGAATACAAATCACCATCGCGATTTCTAACGTTTGTATAAAAGTCTTTCAATAGTTCCGTTAATCTTCCAACATCTAACGTTTCAAATGCACCATTCCTTTTTCTGTCAGAACAGAACTGCGGGAGAATATTGACAGCATATTTGGTTAAACTAACAGTCTTTCGGCTCTGATGTTGTTCAAGAAAAGAATTAACATTCTCGTTTGCGAATCTCGAAACGCTCATTTTATTTCTATTCGTCTCCACATTTGCCATCTGCTCAGAAGAAAAGGGGAATCCCCTCGGGATTCTGTTTGCAATGTGTGCGCACTATTGCATGACTCCGGACACTATGCTTGACTCCGGGCACTATGCTTTCATAGTCCCTATCAATACAGCCAATGAGAATACGGGGATTTGTCACGTGATGTACTAAACTCCAGTATTACTGGTCTATTGTATTTTTATCGAAATCGAGTTGATATTTCACCGCTCTATCATTGTTGTCTATAAATAGTGCAAATATACCAATTAACTACAGCATGAACAAATAAGTTAATGCTTCTTATATATATATGTTGAAATTTAATTTATTTCGTTGCATATGAATATGCTCTTTTCCTTCGAAAAAATATGTAATAAAGCAGGGTATTTGCAAACATTTTTTTTTAATAAAACAATAATTTGACTTTCCTTTGAGGTTGATACAAGGAATTATCAACCCTTGAAAAGTAACATCCACGCTGGCCTATGGCCTCGGTGAATATTACTTTTCTTGTGTTGATAATTCCTTGTATCAACCTCAAGGAAAGTCAATAATTGTATAAGGCCATACAAAGTTGATTGTCTGTTTCTCAGGCCATATTTTCCAAAAAAGCATGCGGGCGGGTGTTTTTTTTTTAATTTTTATTTTCTCCCTGAGAGGTTGTTTGTGGTAATTTGACCCCCACACAAATGCCTGGTGGACCACGCAAAATTTCGCAAATATATTGGTTATTCACCATAGGGGTGTTGGGTCGTAAATGAAGTGGGGTTTGAATGTTTGTTTTTTCAGTGAAACGTGAAAATTATAACACAGGACGAAAGTCACAAAATGTCTCGGGTTGAAATGTCTCTGGGACAAATCAAATGTCGAAGTGCCAACTTTCAGAGATTTATTTTACCAAAAAAAAAAAAAATCCTTTCACAACCTGCCTAATAAAATCGTGAATCGCAATTTTTCCCCATTATATTCAAAATTATCACAACCCATTTGAACGGCCAGTTCATCCATAAATCATATTTTTTTGAAATCTGAAAATGAAATTCAAAACGAATGTTTGGGTGTGTTTATTAACCAATTAGACTGCACATACCTGCCTATATGCAATTTATTTTCAACTATGACTGTTACTTTTATATCAAGCAACAGTTACTATTAATTATCGAATTATCCTGCATCTCAAATGCATTTATTTAAATTAACTGGGAAACACGTAACGGTTTCAAATAACAGTACACAAATTCCCAATGACGGCCATTTACAATACAAATGTTACTAAAAATAAATGCCAGGAGACTGTGTTCCATTCAACATAGAACCTGACTTTGCAGACTTTCTGAGGGTTGGTGCGAATCTTCCATTCCCCTTTGTGACTGTTTGTTGTCAGACTGAAAGACACCTTCCTTCTTGCTGTCATTATGACTTACCTTTTACAGAATAAAACACTTTCTGTCGTGAATATTGCTAAAACCCACCCACTTTATTAAGGTATGATGTAGAAAAAGCTTGAAGTGCGTTAATTTAAAATTTGCGAACGCATCGATATTGATTTACCGAAATGAGCACAATATCTCAAATTTTTTTTGAAGATTTTTTTGGTGTCATAAAAAGGTTGCATGCGCACCAAAAATGACCATGCGCGCGGGCCTGAGAAACAGAGGTTCTTTTTTTTATGGCCTAATATGAGTTGGTGGTGATGTTATTTGAAGAGAATTCTTTCTACTATTGTTGCATTCTGCTGAATATTTCTATTTTTATTCAAAACCATGTTAACCCTTCATCCAATGCTGATGATATCAAAATTCATTATTTTTAATATTATTTTTTCGTTACACTTATTCCAGTGATGGGTCAGTCACTTGATATGGTCTTGTTGAAATTTTTTGGGAAAATATTTCCTTTTTCAACTGCTCAATTTGTAAATTATGCAGGCGGATGTGCCTCATTTGTTTCACCATAAAAAGATGGGTTTACTTATTCAATACTAGATCTTTTTTAGGTTTTTTTATGCACCCCAAAAATGTTTTGGGGAGCTCTTTTTCCATCCGTCCATCTATCCATTCCAATTTTACCTGAGCCATAAAAATTATGCAATGGTCCCTTCTTGTTAAAGTTTCACACAATGATTGACCTAATGGTATATTGTGACCTTGACTTAAGGTCATAACTACAAGGTCAAGGTCAGACCATTTGTGTGTTCCACTTAACACAAAGCTTGCTCATGACTCAAGGGTGTGTGTCATGACTCAAGCAAGGTCATAACTCCAAGCTGAAGGCCACTGTCTATTTGTCCATTCTGACTTTGTTCTGTTCACAATCTTTTTTTAATGGATAGGCCCTATTCATACTTAACATAAAGCTTGCTCATGACTCAAGGGTGTGTCATCTGAGCCATAAAAATTATACAATGACCCCATCTTGTTAAAATTTCACACAATTATTGATTGTGACGAAATAGTATATTGTGACCTTGACTAAAGGTCATAACCCTAAGGTGAAGGTCACAGACTATTTGTGTGTTCTGCTTTCTACGGTCCACAAAATCTTTTTCAATGGACAGTTCATACTTAACACAAAGCTTGCTCATGACTCCAGGGTGTGTCATGATGTTAACTCAAGATCATGACTCCAAAGATGAAGGTCACCATCTATTTGTCCATTCTGACTTTGGATGGTCCATTAAAAATGGTTTAATGGACAGACCTTTTTCAGACTTCACACAGTGCTTGCTCATGGGTTTGTCATGGTTTTGACATAACTCAAAGGACAAGGTCACAGA
Organism: Pictodentalium vernedei; assembly: GCA_031216915.1. Taxonomy (NCBI): domain Eukaryota; kingdom Metazoa; phylum Mollusca; class Scaphopoda; order Dentaliida; family Dentaliidae; genus Pictodentalium; species Pictodentalium vernedei. Next base: position 157,459,899 of record CM062294.1, read on the forward strand.
CCATTTGTGTGTTCTAACTTTGTCCTTAAAAATAATTCAATGGACAGATCTTGTTCATACTTTACTCACTGCTTGTTCGTTACTCAAGGGTGTGACATGACCTTTATCTGAGGTCATTACTTCAAGGTTAAGGTCACAAACTTTTTATCCATTCTAACTTTGTCCAGTTCCTAAAATATGATTCAACAGACAAATCATGTTCCTAATTTACTCAGTTCTTGTCCATGACTCAAATGTGTTTCGTGGCCTTGACCAAAGGTCATAACTTCAAGGTAACAGATGGTTCACTTGTCATGACATACACCAAAACAAGAAAGTCGTTGCGGACTTGTACATAGTCTATTTCCACTGAAATTTTAACATCTGCACTTATTTGACTGAGTATCTCTCCATTGTATTATAAACCATCACTGTCATGCCTTCTCTTTTGAGCTTATATTTGCTCTGCTGATATTTCTTATTCAATCAGCTTTCAATTCTGTTTCTCAAACATAACTTTTGAATTCTCTGTCGAATGAACCAAGTAATGAAAGAATAATTGATTTCAGAGTTATTTAGTAACATGAAGAGTCAGCAAATTGTGTTTAAAGATGCTTTAGTAAAAAAGCTTTTGTAAAAACATTATGGTTTATACTTAGCAAATCGTGAATTATGCTCTTTTTTGATGCCTTTGATCTTTGCATTTCAGGTCAGTTTCAATAATTTCCTATCTACCTAAAACACATCTTGAAGCTATTGCTTTACGAGACTTTGAGGTACTTATTAATCACTTTACTTAAATTCCTGCGTAATTTACGAAATGCAGTTGAGCCCACTTAATTGGATCTTTCTCATTAACCCTCAGGCCCCATACAACCACAAACTGCCACTTTTATATTACTCTAAAAAAATTGTCCCAAATGTATTCTTCCTTGGGAACTCAACCTGTAAGAAGCATTTATCTTGACAGTGTTCTTACATCATTGTTAGCTGCCTATACAGGCGGCCAGCAATAATGTAGAAACACTTTTAACTCTTTATCCAACGCAGACGATTTCAAAATTTATTATTTTAAATATCATTTTTTAAATTTTTTAAAAAAATTTCAACAAAACCATATCATGTGACACCTCTTTGAAATGAGCTGGACGAGCTTGTTCCAAAGAGGGGTCACATGATATGTTTTTTAGCTGCGACGAGCAGCTCTATATGTGGCAATGTCGGTCGGTCTGTCTGTCGGTCTGTCTTGTCACCAACGAGTTTAAAAAACGCCATAACTCCTAAAATACTTGATGGAATGACACCATACTTGGTATGCAAGTGTATCTTCATGATGTCTACACCCTCTCAATAGTGCATGTCATTTGGATAATTTCTGTCACATTTATGGACTTGTCACCAACAAGTTTTTTTGTCACCAACGAGTTTTAAAACATCATTGGCATTGCACGAATCATCACAGCTTCGGCACTGTGACAGTGCACTCTAGTTTTGAAATTTTTCGAAAAATAATATCTTTTTAGCTGCTGAATTTGCATATTACGAGGGTGGATACGGGCGATTCGTTGGGTAAAGGGTTAAGTCATCTGCAGCTGTGTAAATGTTTTTTCAGTAGTTATTAATGAAAAATTAATCTGAAAACTTAATAGAATAGCTATCCTGATTGCATTACTTTTTTCAAACACTAAACCATTTACTATTTCTTTAATACAAATTTGACCTGTTATTTGCATATAGGTTATAGAGTGAATCCCTGTTAACTGGCCGAGATTTAAATTATTTTCAGTCACCAAGATTTGTCTTTGCCCTTTTTCAATTTATGGGAGAGTGCCTGCATTATAATGACGCAAATCCATACAGTGATTTCTCTTCAGAGATAATATGAACATCAACAGAATATGAAGTCTTCAAGTACCTGAACATAACCCCAAAACCCCACAAAATATTGGCAAACAATGTTCATTTTAATATAACAATAACCTTATTTTGGAGGGCATTGTGGTTTATTAACGGCCAACCAAAAAAAAAAAGCCCAAATATTGACTACGAATATTCAAACTGTTAATTTAATAATAATATGTTTTTTGAGGCGATTGCTGTTTATTAACGGCCCAGAAGAAATGATTTACATTTAAACGGCTAATAAGTGGCCCTAGACACAGATGACAGCAGCCAATAAGGTGGAGAGGTGAGATTCATTCCCTGGTGGGCCATTAATAAAATGCAATGCCTGACAAAGTCATGTTATTACTATTATTACCATTGCTACCTGTAAAACACAATAAATAACGGAAAGTGGACTGAAATGGAATTGTACAATAGAAATCAGATGACACAGCATTATTTTTGATAATCTTAAATATGAACACCAATTGTTAGTTGAAGTATCTAAAGGTAGTGGCTACCCAGTGGGGCAGCCACTAAGTTCTGGCAGCTGAACTAGAAATATTATCTGCTTTGTTGTCAAACAGAAGTTGAATGGTCATGTAGGCATCGCCTGTCCAGAGAATGGATAATTTAGCGAACTTACAAGTAGTCAAACAATAGCTAGAACACGTAGTTTAGGAGGCCATATGTCTATCAAAATCTCTGAATATAATTCCTCTGTGATACTGTAAAATCACAAAATTTTGTTGGGTTAATTTTTCACGTTTTTAAGAACTGTGACATTTTTGTGGAGATTTTAATTTTGTGGGCGGCTGATCTGAAAACTCCAATGTGATGGTGTCGTGTTTCGGTGATAAATGCTCTCTGGTAAGAAAACACCATTAATGGCAGAAGCCAGCTTTATTACCCAGTGTGAGATTTGCTACTTGACTTAGTGTCAGTCTTGAGTAAATGGCGTGAAGCCTAATTAATTACACAGACAACATGCTCGTTCATACTACGGTATTCTTCAAGTTGCCGCCACTGGATAATTTCAGTTAATAATACTATAATGGACAATTCATTACATAAAGGGTTAAACACTTCAATTTACCTCAATCAGATATTTATTTTTAGTGACCCAAGTAAATTTTCACCTTAAACACCTCAATTTACCTCAGTCAAATATTTATTTTTGGTGACCCCAGTAAATTTTCACCACAGAGTATGATGTAAAGTAGAACCAAGATGGTATATAAATTCAACTTAGTGCAAATTCTGAAAGTTTGCACCTAGCTATCTTTATTACATCCATCTCCACCCCCCCCCCCCCCCCACACCCTCAGTGCATGCGTAGTGATCTCAGACAGCCATAAATCACTATTTCATTTGAAAAAAAAATACTAGAAGCCACTATCATGGCTCTCTTGAAAAATGCTGAAAGCCACTTTAGTGGCTTTATATACCTTTTATGAATTTGCTTGTTGTTTGCTAGTCAGTAGCAAGAAAAATGTTTGTATAAAATTGTTATATTTATTTGTTTATTTATTCATCAGGGTTCAAGGGCTCTTTTGACAGCCTGGGTCACCTTGTGTCAGAATTAGTATGTTATGTTATGTCAGTAGGCACCCTTCAGTAAATTGAAACAAAACAATTATTTCTGAATACAATTTAGATAAGTAAGTCTCCCCATGATGGTGGCATGGTATATTTAAAAAAAAGTAAATCCTTGTCAGAAATCACCTTTGAAAAATAATTTACCACTCACTCTAACAGTGAAAAGAGATTTCATTTCAGTGCATTTTTTTGTAGGATGGTCTTCAGGAGGAACCACTGTCTTTCAGTCCTGATGCCAAGCTTTGGTAAGTGTTTTGTGTTTTATCTCATCAAATCTTGCTTAGTCTTGCAGTGGTTGGTCAATAAATGTTAGCATGTGTCTGTAACTTAAAATGTGAAACTTGGATTAGTGATTTAACTGAACATCTAATCAGTCGATTGATCATTCATTTGGTTTACTGCTTGTTGGGTTGACCACCAGTCAACACCAGGCCAGAAAATAAGCAGTCTGACATTTGCAGAATGAGGTCCCCAGAGGGTGAATTTGATGATGCTATCCCATACAGTTGGCCAATTTATCCTCTGGGTATCTCTTCCTGTTTAGTTTTGAGACCCTGATTCAGACTGAGGTTCACCGAGGGTAAATTTAGTGATGCTATCCTGCTGTGCAGGGTAGCATCACTAAATTCACCCTCTGGGGACCTCATTTTGCAGATGTCAGTCTGCTTATTTTCCGGTTTGGTCAACACTAGAATGTTAATTTGAAGAGAGTGGCTCAGTAGGTAGAGGTGCAGGCTGCAACCCGAGAGGTCCTTAGTTCGAATCCCACCTGCGGCAACCCGTTGTGTCGTTGGGCAAGACACTTCATCTCCATTGCCCGCGTGGGGGCACAATGACGCCGTGTACTAAGGTGTACTGCACGTCGATGGTACACATGTCTTCAACCAATCTAACCCTGCCTGTGCTGCAGTGCGGAGTTACGATGTTGGGGAGCTGGCAGCTGCTCGTCGTTGCTCGGTGGTTCTCTCCGGGTACTCCGACTTCCTCCACCCGTAAAACTGTCACGGTCATGATTAGCCATTGTGCATAAATATGTGACCTTAAACATCAATAAATAAATAAATAAATAAATAAATAAATAAATAAATAAATAATAAATAAATTAAATCACCTAAACCATTTGTTCCAACATCAACAGATGTATCTCGATATGCAATCATATTGTGACCAGTGTATCACCCATAAAAATCAACCTATTTGACACCCTGAGTTGAAAAACATTCTTATGAAATTCCACTAAATGTTTATGGGTACGAGTTGCTGGATCATCGTATTGAACTTGTGAAAATTTTCATGAGCATGTGTCAAATGCGAAACTCTGATTAGTTATTTAACTGAACAACTAATCAGTCAATCGATCATTCAGTTGGTCTACTTCTTATTGTGTTGACCAAAAATCAACACTAGAATATTCATTTGAAGAGAGTGGTTCTAATTACCGATTACAAGTTATGGGGAATCACCCAAACCATTTGTTCTAGCATCATTAGATGTATCTTGATATGCAATCATATTGTGACCCATGTATCAAGATACATATCGTGTCGTGAGCTCAGTGTATCATCCCATCCCAATTACTTTCCAAAGCAAATCCTGGGCATACCCTTAAGCCTCTACTTAAACAATATCTCCAACAATATTTTATCTGACATCCAGATAGATAGAAAAAAATATTTTTGAGAGATGGTACCCAGTCGACCTACTAGAGAGAAAAGCCATGCACAATCCAAACACTGTCTTAAATTTGATCTTCAGCCACTCAGTATGTATGGTATGATGTAAGGCCTAAAAAAGTGTAAAATCTGTTTTTGAGGCTCTCCCACATGGTCATTTTGGTTGCCACATGCAAACTTAAAAAAACTAAAAAAATTAATGGTTTAAATCTGATATTTTACCCAAGTTAAACTGATAAATTTGTCTCATAAGTGCAACAACCCTTTGCAATTTATTATACCCCACGCAACGAAGTTGCTGGGGTATAATGTTTTTGACTGGTCCGTCAGTCAGTCTGTCAAGTCCTACTTGTTTTCCGGACTTTTTTTCTACACGCTTCCAGATATTGAGCTGATTTTTGGTATGTGAGTCTAACATGGTGGCCTACAGATCAAGTTTGCATTTTTTCCCGCTCCACTCATTTTTACCGAAATTACGGCACTTGGACTCTGAAAAATTCATCAAAATTACAGTTTTCTGGACTTTTTTTCTGCACGCTTCCAGATATTGAGCTGATTTTTGGTATGTTAGTCTAACATGGTGGCCTACAGATCAAGTTTGCATTTTGTTCCGCTCCACTGATTTTTACCAAAATTACGGCCCCTGAACTTTGAAAAGTTCATCAAAATTACAGTTTTCCGGACTTTTTTCTACACGCTTCCAGATATTGAGCTGTTTTTGAGTATGTTAGTCTAACATGGTGGCCTACAGATCAAGTTTGCATTTTGTTCCGCTCCACTGATTTTTACCGAAATTACAGCCCTTGAACTTTGAAAAGTTCATCAAAATTACAGTTTTGCAGACTTTTTTCCTACACGCTTCCAGATATTGAGATGATTTTTGGTATGTTAGTCTAACATGGTGGCCTACAGAACAAGTTTGCGTTTTGTTCCACTCCACTGATTTTTACCGAGATTACGACCCTTGGACTCGAAAAATGCATTAAAATTACAGTTTTCCAGACTTTTTCTACACGCTTCCAGATATTGAGCTGATGTTTGGTATGTTAGTCTGACATGGTGGCCTACAGATCAAGTTTGCATTTTGTTCTGCTCCACTGATTTTTACCGAAATTACGGCCCTTGAACTTTGAAAAGTTCATCAAAATTACAGTTTTCCGTACTTTTTTCCTACACGCTTCCAGATATTAAGCTGATTTTTGATATGTTAGTCTAACATGGTGGCCTACAGAACAAGTTTGGGTTTTGTTCCTCTCCACTGATTTTTACCAAAATTATGGCCCCATAGACTTTGAAAAGTTCATCAAAATTACAGTTTTCCGGGCTTTTTCTCTGCTTGAATTCTTTCAATACCGTTGAAACTACAGAACACTGTTTTCTGCAGTATTCCTAGAATCTATGTTTATTTTTAAAAAATGATTAGAGCTTGAAATATTGGGGTGCCTGGGGTATGTGAGCGTGCTCACTAAGGTTCTATATTTTATTATGTCTCCCCTTCCCAGAAGGGGACAATACAAACTTTGTCCGGGCCATAACTTTTTTGTCTTTTGACCTACACCTTAGATACTTGGCATGTGGATGTATCACCATGAGCCGGTGTGCAGTGTACCATAGTGACCTCCATGTGACCTTGACCTTTGACCTGAAGGTCAGATTTATGTGTTTTTTTAAGGGAAACATCACACAAACTTTGTCCGGGCCATAACTTTTTTGTCTTTTGACCTACACCTGAGATACTTGGCATGTGGATGTATCACCATGAACCGGTGTGCAGTGTACCATAGTGACCTTCATGTGACCTTGACCTTTGACCTGAAGGTCAGATTTAGATGCTTTTTTAAGGGAAACTGTCTGGACCAGAACTTTTTTGCATTTCGAGTCAGGCTTTAGATATTTGGCATGTGGATGTATCACCATGAGCTGGTGTGTAGTGTATCATTGTGACCTTCATGTGACCTTGACCTTTGATCTGAAGGTCAGATTTGTGCTTTTTTCAAGGAAACTTTGTCCGGACCAAAACTTGTTTGTCTTTTGAGCCAGGCCTTAAATATTTGGCGTGTGGATGTATCACCATGAGCCGGTGTGTCGCATACCATTGTGACCTTCATGTGACCTTGACCTCAAGGTCAAATTTATGTACTTCAAATAGGGAGTAATTGTCCAGACCAGAATTTTTTTGTTTTTTGACCTAGGACTTGGTTATTTGACATGTGGTTGTGTCACCATGAGACCGCATGTCGTCTACCTCAATGACCTTCATGTGACCTTGACCTCTGACCTCAAGGTCAAATTTATGTACTTGAAATAGGGAATAATTATCCAGACCAGAACTTTTTTGTTTTCTGACCTAGGACTTAGATATTTGACATGTGGATGTATCGCAATTAGACCGCATGTCACATGTAATCATGATCTTCATGTGACTTTGACCTCAAGGTCAAATTTATGTACTTTAAATAGGGAGTAATTGTCCAGACCAGATTTTTTTTTTTTTTGGACATGTGGATGTGTCACCATGAAACCGCATGTCCTCTACCTTGATGAACTGCATGTGACCTTGACCTCTGACCTCAAGGTCAAATTTATGTACTTCAAATAGGGAATAATTGTCCAGATCAGAAATTTTTTGTTTTTTGACCTAGGACTTAGATGATTGACATGTGGATGTATCACAATGAGACCACATGTCATCATGACCTTCATGTGACCTTGACCTCAAGGTCAAATTTATGTACTTTAAATAGGGAGTAATTGTCCAGACCAGAATTTTTTTTTTTTTTTTTTTTGACATGTGGATGTTGAGCTAGATCATAGATATTTATAACCCCGCTCCCCAAAGGGGAAGTTGGGACATACTTGGGATTTTTTTGTAATTCTGTCCATGATATTGCAGGAGGGGGCATATGCCATGCTTCACATTTTTCTTGTCTGATTTTTAGCTCAACTTTGACGAAGTCAAATTTGAGCTATTGTCATGGCCCGTCGTCCATCTGTCCGTCCGTCCGTCCGTCTGGCCATCTGTCCGTCTGTCCGTACGTCAACAATTGGCTGTGGCTCGGGCTAGAGGTCGTATTTATGAACCGATCTTTACAAAACTTCTTGTGTACCTTTGTTATGACCCTGGGACGGGAACGAGTGTTTTTAGGTGTGGTCCGAAATTCAAGATGGCTGCCAGTGGCCATTTTGTACCGATGATGCAAAAATCATTTTTTTGTACAGAACTTCTGTATGAAAGTTCTGATTTGAATAAAGTTTTGTATAAATGTTTAGTACCATGGGATACATCACATATAATACGGGTTTTTTTCTCGTGCGTAAATTATGCAAATTAGACTGACTTTGATTTATTTAGTGTTACTTTCAGAGCTGTAAGTGCCAAGCTGCTATGGCTCGGGCTAGAGGCCGTATTTATGAACCGATCTTTACGAAACTTCTTGGGTACCTTTGTTATGACCGTGGGACGAGAACGAGTGTTTTTGGGTGCGGTCCAAAATTCAAGATGGCTGCCAGCTGCCATTTTGTACCGACGATGCTGAAATCTGTTTTTTGTACAGAACTTCCATATGAAAGCTCTGATTTGAATAATTTTTTGTACGAATGTTTAGTACCATGGGATACATCACATATAATACGGGTTTTTTTCTCGTACGTAAATTGTGCAAATTAGACTAATTTTGATGTTTTTTGGGGTTACTTTCAGCACTGTAATTGCAAATGCTAATACGGCTCGGGCTAGAGGCCGTATTTATGAACCGATCTTTACGAAACTTCTTGGGTACCTTTGGTATCACTGTGGGACGAGAACGAGTGTTTTGGGGTCCGGTCCGAAATTCAAGATGGCCGATGGCAGCCATTTTGTACAAAATTAGGTGCAATCAGATTTTTGCACAGAACTTCCATATGAAAGCCCTGATTTGAATAATTTTTTTGTGTGAATGTTTAGTACCATGGGATGCATCACATATAATACGGGTTTTTTTCTCGTGCAGAAATTATGCAAATTAGATGAACTTTGATTTTTTCAGTGCAACTTACACACAGTAAGTACACATGTCAATACGGCTCAGACTAGAGTCTGTATTTATGAACTGATCTTCACAAAATGTCTTGGGTACCTTTGTTATCACCTTGGGACGAGAACGAGTGTTTCTGGGTGCGGTCTAAAATTCAAGATGGCTGCTAGTGGCCATTTTGTACCGAAATTAGGTCTAATCAGTTTTTTGTACACAACTTCTATACAGCTCAGACTAGAGGCCATATTTATGAACCAATCTTTACGAAACTTCTTGGGTACCTTTGTTATCACCGTGGGATGAGAGCAAGTGTTTTTGGGTGTGGTCTGAAATTCAAGATGGCCACCAGCAGCCATTTTGTACCAAAATTAGTGCAATCAGTCTTTTGTATAGAACTTCTGTATGAAAGTTCTGATTTTAATAAATTTTTGTATGAATGTTTAGTAACATGGAATACATCACATATTGTAAGGGTTTTTTTTTCGTGCAGAAATTATGCAAATTAGATGAACTTTGATTTATTCAGTGCTACTTACACAATGTAAGCACACATGTCAATACGGCTCAGGGTAGAGGCTGTATTTATGAACCGATCTTCACAAAACTTCTTGGGTACCTTTGTTATCTCCTTGGGATGAGAATGAGTGTTTCTGGGTACGGTCCAAAATTCAAGATGGCTGCCAGTGGCCATTTTGTACCGAAATTAGGTCCAATCAGTTTTTTGTCACAAGTTCTATACAGCTCGTATTTATGAACTGATCTTCACAAAACTTCTTGAGTACTTTTGTTTTCACCTTGGGACAGGAACGAGTGTGTTTTGGGGTGCCTTTGTTATCACTGTGCTATGAGAACAAATATTTTGGGGTTCAGTCAGACCCACTCTGGGACTCAAAAATTTCTTTTCTAGTTTAGCATCTGTCTGTCACCCACCTTTACAATACTTTACCTATACATTTGTTACAGGCAACAGTCAGTATTTATGTACAGACCGTTACAATACTTTATATGTACCTTTGTTATCAGGTCATTACCTAGATGTTTGTCATTGCTGTGTCACATACTATACATGTACATGTCTTTGTCTTGACAAGTTGAGCTACAGTGTCATTGACACTTTCATTATGTAAATTCTATGGCAGTTTGGGACCTTGATTGTGCTGACTTCCAAATTTTCAATTTGGTTGCTACATTTTATAAATAAGTATATCCCTTTGAACTTAGATTAATTATTGATTGGTCTGTGAAATTCTGATGTGCATACTATCTACGTTTGTGATCGGATATTGGTAAAACTTTGGAAAACATGATCATCAGCAGGTAGACATGTACATATACAAAATATTTATGTTGCAGCAATTTTTAACTTGATTATTTTCTCTTGAACATAAATTTATTATTACTTGCTGTATGAAATTATGTCTCCCCTTCCCAGAAGGGAGACGTATTGTTTTTAGTGCATATTCTTCTTCTTCTCATACAAACTTTGTCCGGGTCATAACTTTTTTGTCTTTTGACCTAGACCTTAGATATTTGGCATGTGGATGTATCACCATGAGCTGGTGTGTCGCATACCATAGTGACCTTCATGTGACCTTGACCTTTGACCTGAAGGTCAGATTTATGTGCTTTTTAAGGGAAACTTTGTGTGGGGCATAACTTTTTTGTCTTTTGACCTAGACCTTAGATATTTGGCATGTGGATGTATCACCATGAGCCGGTGTGTCACATACCAGTGACCTTCATGTGACCTTGACCTTTGACCTGAAGGAAGATTTATGTGCTTTTTTAAGGGAAACTTCGTCCGGACCAGAACTTTTTTGTCTTTTGACCTAGACCTTAGATACATGTGACTTTGACCTAAAGGACAGATTATGAGCTTTGTTTTTAGGGAAACTTCGTCCAGACCAGAACTTTTTTATCTTTTGACCTAGACCTTAGATATTTAGCATGATTGTCAATATTATTCATGTATATATTATTTGCAGTGCATTAAATAGAAAAGAAGGGGAGACATATGTTTTAGTGTGCTAAAACAGTTTCTAGTTTATTGACATTTAAGGTCACATATTACTGCACAATGGCTAATCATGACCACAACAGTTTTATTGGTGGAGGAAGCCGGAGTACCTGTAGAGAACCACCGAGCAATGGCACGCAACTGTCAGCTCCTGAACATACTAACTCCACACAAGCAGGTTTAGCATGGGTTGAAGATACATGCACCATCGACGTGCAGTACGCCTTAGGACACAATGCCACCGTGCGACCCACTTGGCATTGGGGGGGGGGGGGGGGGGGGGGGGGGGGGGTGGAAGTATTTTGCCCAAGGATACAATACGGTTAGCCCAGGTGGGATTCGAACCGAGGACCTCTCGGCTTGCAGCCTGCACCTCTACCTACTGAGCCACTGCACCCCCTAGGCTTTGCAGTGCTTTATCATTTCAAAGCCTTCTTGTACTCAAAGGACAAAATACACCACCACAAATGCTATTCTGTAGATTATGAGGCTTAAAACATAAAACAAACCAGAATATGAACTTTTGATGACAGAAATAATTACAATTTTAAATAAAATGGACTTTTTGAGCAACTTTAATATTTCCATTCAAATTTTGCATGAGAACTCGGAATGAAATTACCCAATTTATTAAATAAAATAATGTTTTATTAAAATTAAAATAGATACTTACTACTACATACATATGTGAGCATTAGACATTTTGAAGTCGACCTTCACTTATAGGTATATTTAAAATGACTCCCTAGCAGATGTCAGCTTTGATGTTTGATGGAATATTTCGTAAGTCTCTAACATCAAATTTGCATTAGCTTGTGAATAACAGGTAACAATAACAAAGGAATAAAAGTTTCTATTCCAATGTTTTTTTTTTATTAACACTACCTGACAAAGTCAGCAGAGCTTTTCTGATGCTAAGTTGTCCATCTGTCTATCTGTCCACGCTATAATACGAGAGTTACAAGTTGTGTTTTCTGTTTGGACAGGCATTATGAGCTTACCAAAATATTATGAGCTTATTTGATATATTATGAGCTTAATAAACCAAAATATTATGAGCTTATTTTATACATTATGAGCTTAATAACTAAGATATGAGACTTATAAGGCAAATAGCGATTTTTCGGGGTTTTTATTAAGGGTTAGGGTCAGTTCAGGGTTGGAGTTAGCATTAGTTACTATCAAGCATTACGCTGGAAGATGTAACCATGTCTAAACCCCCCAGAACTTTTACCCAAAAACGAGGTTTTAACCGTTGTCCGAACGAATAAAAATCATCAATTTTTCCGTAAAAAATTAAGCCCACAACTCCCATTTTTAAGAACGCCTGTCTGTCTATCTATTGTCAACATTTTGTTTGTCTGGACCTTAATTTCGTAACCGCTGAATATTTTTTAATGAAACTTTATACCAACATGTAATATCAAAAGTTGGTGTGTCGTGAATTATAATATGTTATGTTCCCCTCAAGGTCAAGATCACAGGTCCTATGATAAGGTGACACTTAGAAGAGCTTTGATATTTGTTTGTCTGGGCTCTAATTTCTTAACCACTGATTATTTTTGGTGAAACTTCATACCAGCATGTAATATCAAAATTTGGTATGTCGCGAATTATAGTATGGTATGTGCCCCTCAAGGTCAAGGTCACAGGCCCTATGATAAGGTGACACTTAGAAAAACTTTGACATTTGTTTGTCCAGGCCATAATTAACCACTAAATATTTTTTAATGAAACTTTGTACTAATATGTAATATCATAAGGCAGTGTGTCGCAAAATTATTATAGGGTATGTGACCCTCAAGGTCAAAGTCACGATAAGGTGACACTTAGAAAAACTTTTACATTTGTTTGTCCGGGCCATAATTTCTTGACCATAGAATGTTATTTCCACCTGACAGAATGTCAGTGGAGCTTTTCTGATGATAAGTTGTCCGTCATCCGTCCATCGCCTGTCCGTCATCCCTCCATTGCCTGTCCATCCATTTGTCTAGTCCATATAATTTGATCTAATTGGCAGTCCTTGTTCATACTTGGTACAATTATTGCTTGTGACTCAAAGGTGTGTAGCGACATTGATCCAATGTCATATCTTCAAGGTCAAGGTCACAGACCACAAAACATGGATATTTTTTTCAGCTCTTGCTAGGGCCATATAACTTGGTGTGATTGACAGATCTTATTCTTAAGTTGGTACAATTATTACTCATGACTCAAAGGTGTGTCATGACTTTGATCCATGGTCATATCATCAAGGTCGAGGTCACAGACAGCAACACTTATATTGTTATACAGCCCTTTTCTGGTTCATATAACTTTGTATAATTGACAGATCTTATTCATAGTTGGTACAATTATTTCTCGTGACACAAAAGTGTGTTGTGACTTTCCCCAAAAAGAGGTTATGCAAAATGTTTTTGCATAACTCAAATGATATTGCATAAACCGAGTACAGATGTTAAAGGCATCTTCAGCGAGAACCAAATCACAAGCCTATGTAGGAGGGTCTGGGGTTCTTCCCCCAGAAAAATTTTGAAATGTGCTATCAAATGGAGCCTTCTGGTGGCTTTTGGGATGAAAAGTCATTTTATTTTTTGGTTCCAAACATCATCCTTTTTTACAGCTTGTTGCAAATTTTCATGTAACTAACTTGGAAATTTTATTTTTTAAACAAGGTCTGATAAACTGCTAAAAATCGTGATTTTACCGTTCATTAGTGAATGTGACATATGGGTGACAATATCTTCCTTAAGACTTTTTTTGACTATTACTGGTATACAAGTCGCACCCCAGGTAACCCTAAGACAACAATTTTAATTTGACATAAGATAAAGCGATGATCATGCCATAATGGGTACTGCAACAGAATTAAGTAAGTTTTGGGTAAGAATTTTGAGCTGTGATTCCTTGTCAACATGAGGCCCTCTAATATTGTGATAAGGTTTTATTCCTTGATATTTTGGAGAAAAAACACAGCACTATATCATGCAACAAATGAAACTTTTATTATTTGAACAGATTAAAAAAATAAAACAACTGAAACAATATTATACCATTTTAAAATGTGATAATTTTTACCCATGAAATAAACATTCATACTGTACTTCAGCTGTCACAGTAAGACAACAAAAGAGGTTTGTATTCATGGACGTCACTATAGTGTTCTCCAAACAATGAGCATGGGTGCATTTTGTATTTTTTGTTTTTTGAATTATTTTTTATTCAACTTTGGTATTCAATTGAATGGTGGAACAACAGGTATTATTCAAAAGAGATATGTATTTTGAATAGTTATTAAAAAGAGTAAATAAAAA